>JAVJIF010018668.1:0-113548 GCA_038442645.1 Agave tequilana | reverse complement strand
AGGGTTTTCTTGTTTGGATTATCCTCTTAACGTATCAATCTCATGATCTATAATCTGAGCTTGTACAACTAGTTTTGTCCATACTTATATTTATCGCATGCTTAATATATTTATCGCATGTTTATTTGTACTTAAGCTCTCGACACCATTTTCTATTCATGTTTTCGATTCGGACTTATCGATATACATGTATTTACTTGATTTTGGATTTACTATCGTCCTCTAATTTCCATTTATGTTACTTGTCATTGTCTGTACCTGTATATCTGAACTATATCACTTAATCATGTACACGTGTGACTGCTTGAGCACGCCAGCTGGCTTTATCTTATGTACCTACTGTTGACACTTAAAAAAGACTGGGTTGCTTTCTGACAACCCTGGACTCTCATGTTCAGATCCTAGAGTCTGGACCGTGGTAGCCTTTTCTGTAGCTGATCAAGTGGCGCAGCGGAAGCGTGGGTTAGTGGTTGACTATCCGACCCTCTTTCTTCCAACCTTCCCTTGATCGGCTCGCGAGATTCTCATCTTTCTACTCGTGAGTACTTTCCCGTCTTTTATATTACATATCATGCCCTTTTGGCTCTTCGTGATCTTATATTCTTGAGATATTATATCATGCTCTGCGATAGCTATGTACTTGTGCTATTATTGCTAGAATGTATATTACCATTGTGCTTCCGTACTCTAATTCTTTCATGTATTGATGCTCAGTATATATATGTGAGGGTATTTTCGCCCTGCGTATATACGACGCAGTATCATCTCCGTACCCATGGGATCAGGACGTTACAATCATAGTCCTCACAAAATATGCCATATTTTCTGAACCTTTATTAGGATTACGACCATGATCACATTTCTCACAAAAATATCATGTTTCTGAGTCTTTATCCTCTTTATTAGGACTACGACCGTATGCAGTCCTAAAAGTTGTCATGTTTCTGATTTTTTATAGTTATGATCATGATCGCAGTGCTCACAAAAACACAATGTTTTCAGCTTATATTGAGACTTCGACAATGATCACAGTCCTCGCAAAATATCGTAATTTTCAATTAATAAAAATACTGTGATCATAGACACAGTCTTCACAGAGGACTGCGATCATGGGTCGCAGTCCTCTTCATCAGCATCGCTATTCTCAGTAGACCCATGTTCACAACATCAAATGATACCCAATACTTTTCAGATCTAAAAATTACATCGATCACAAACATAAACAAAACTCATCGCGAGCATGAACAAACGAGATCTATAAAAAAGTCGATCCCAAAAAAATAAGTTTGGGAGCTCTGCCCCTTGATACTCTGAGAGGAGGCTTCTTGGACCCTCCCAACCCCTATGGCGACCTAACCCGCGCAGGCCGATCCGCAAATTACTCTGCGTCGGGGTCAGAGTTGAGGTGCATGATAAAAGAGGAAATGAAATATATAAAGAAGTGATGATTGGAAGGAATCAATTTATGCTGACGTGGATGAGATTATAGTGAATAAAAATGAAAAGGTGAATTTTTTTCCTAATTATGAAGGAAAATAAGTGGCTGTTGCGAATTTTTCATACATACACATATAGAGATAGACTTGTGTCATTCCGGAAGGATTCAAGACCGAATCTTTCCCACTCAAATACAACTCTATGGCATCCGAATGTAAAATCATTCCATTCAAGTTGATCTACATTATTTTCAGTAACTAAAAATAAAAAATCATTTATTTTGAATACTTTTTGCCCGTCCATCAACTAGGCGCAAAATGGACGGCTGAAAATAGCATATTGCTTTACGTACTTAAACATATAAATTTACGATCTGACCATTTCATCATGATCTAAATACTTAAAAATTCTCACATACTAATTTTTGTTAGATTTCAATTATTCTACATTGTTAAACAACCAATACACTATTTCGGCTGTCCATTTTGCGCCTACTTGATAGACGGATAAAAAGTATTCAAAATACATGATCTTTGATTTTTAGTTACTTGAAATAATGTAAATCAACTTCAACGGAGTGGAGCTTACATTCGGATGTCGTGGTGTTGTATTTGAGTGGGAAAGATTCGGCCTCGATTCCTTCCGAAATGACACAAGTCTATCTCATATATATAATCAACAGGGGAGCAAGTTGCAGGTCAAACAACTCTATACGTCTCAAGTTAAGGTCGTTCCCATGTGCTCATGTTTATTCTTTTTAAACCCATCTTAATTATTTTCTTAATTCAATGTATTAGCTAGCTTCATTAGCTCTTACTATTATGTAATTAGTCAATACTAAATAAAAATTAATTGTACGTGTGCTTTCGGAGTGTCCTTTTCTTAATATTTCTCTCACTGCAACTGGAAGGCATCTCATTCTCTTCTCTCAAGTCAGGTGCCCTGCTGGCTGCGTGGGTGGATTTTGGCCGTGAAACATTGCCAATGTTTCCTTATTGAAGAGAAGGGAGAAATTTTTAGACAATGTGTTGCACCCTCTGGAGGAATTCCAATGTCACGCTGATAACCAAGATTAGCGTTCCAACATCGAGTCAATCATGAAGCAATTAGTATGAAAACAAAATACATTAGAGAAAATGAGAACAATCAATTTAACGAGGTTCGACAACTTGCCTACGTCTTCAGGGCAGAAGGTAGAAGATCTTATTCAACTAAGTTACAAAGATGATCTGAAGATCTAACTAAAGAAACCACACACTAAGCTGTAGAAATCTCACAAACAAACTAATAGTAGAACTCCCAATACAATTCACCTCTCAAAGTTACTCTCAAGGTTACAACACCTCTCAATTTATAGGCAAAGAGTCCATGAAGAAAAGAAAACTAACAACTCTGAAATCAAATCAGAAGCGAAATCAGAATCCAATCAGGAAACTATCAGAACCCGCAGCTGTTGACAACTCCATGGGCCTGTCAATAGATTAGGATGATCCAACTCTCTAGTTGGTCAACTAAGCTTGCGCAATGTCTGTCAACAACTATTCAATCCATGTTGACAGACTGACGACCAATGCTTCTGTCTTGGCGTATCCGAGTATCCACTGTTGACAGCTCTAAAATCCTGTCGACAACGGTCTGCAACTGCTCCTTTTTCTTCTTTCCACTGTGCACATCGTGCACTTCGAACTCCAAATGTCTTTGCTCTATCTAATTGAGTTTGAAAACTCTAATTTTTATCTTCTCCCCTATAATTCTCCACCTCGGTGAAGATTTCACAAATCTGAGCCGAACATCACAAATTACCAATTTCAGCTTAACAATTGGTTGCGCCATTACAGCTGCCTATGTCCCCCTGCCTAAGCAATCAAGCCATACATAGTTCGTCCAAACGAGCTCTACCGAGCTCAACCAACTGAAATCGATTTTGCAGCAAAAAACCCAACCGGCTGAGTCATATGAACCTCTTCATCTGAATCACCATAGAGAATAGTGATCTTCAACTTAAGCTGATCTAGCATGGTGTCACATACGATGAGATCCCAACTGATACTGAACCAACTAGAGACAGTGGAGTAGCATCAACCTTCACCCGCTGAGATACATCTTTGATTTTCATCCTCTCTACTTGCTGAGAGATGGTAGACTTCAACAATGAAGCTCCATCAAATATGACATACCTGCTCAACATGGTCTTCTTATTTTCAGAGTCCAATAACTTATAGCTTTCAAATTCTTTTGACTCCCAAAAACATAAACTTTTTTGCTCGTAGATTCAACTTCTCATCTTTGACACTGAAATAGGTCGAACATTCAAATACCCACAACAAACCAGAACAGCTCCACCTGACCAAATATTCAACATAGTTTTATCTCCTATAGCAGTCAATGATAATCTATTCATGAGATGGTTAGCATATTCCAAAGACTCAGTCCAAACAACTTGTCTAATTGTGCATTAGACAACAAACACTGAACTTTCTCCAGCAAGAAACATTTCATGTGAAGTGAATATCAATACTATTGTTCTGGCCAAATCCCAGAAATCAATCCTTGCACTCCTCAACATGATCAAATTGGAGCACCTTGATTTTCCTGCCAGTCTGTTTCTCTGTCAACTTCTTCCACTTTATGAACAAATTTAGGACTTCAAACTTTTATCTCATAGGTTATACCCAACAATGCCTAGATAAATCATCAACAAAAGAGATAAAGTACCAATGGCTTCCAAGCAATGCGGTCTTGGTAGGACCCCAAACATCAATGTGAACACAATCAAGAAGACCTTCCGAGCAGTGAATAACGGTGCCAAAATTTACCTTCATCTTCCAGCAACTTGTCTAATTGTGCATTAGACAACAAACACTGAACTTTCTCCAGCAAGAAACATTTCATGTGAAGTGAATATCAATACTATTGTTCTGGCCAAATCCCAGAAATCAATCCTTGCACTCCCCAACATGATCAAATTGGAGCACCTTGATTTTTCTGCCAGTCTGTTTCTCTGTCAACTTCTTCCACTTTATGAACAAATTTAGGACTTCAAACTTTTATCTCATAGGTTATACCCAACAATGCCTAGATAAATCATCAACAAAAGAGATAAAGTATCAATGGCTTCTAAGCAATGCGGTCTTGGTAGGACCCCAAACATCAATGTGAATACAATCAAGAAGACCTTCCGAGCAGTGAATAACGGTGCCAAAATTTACCTTCATCTTCTTGTCCAGACTACAATGTTCACCAAATTTCAAATTGCAGGTGAACATACCTTCCAATAATCTTTAATTAGCCAATGCTTGCGAAGAATTCAACCAACCTGTCCGAGCCTCATCTACCATAGCTGGTAGAATCGCTATCCAGACATTCTGAAGTTGTCAAATTTTCAGTAACTGCACTACCCTTCAAAGTAGTGCAAGTTGTTATGTTGAATGCCCTTCAGAACAAATAATGAGCCACTAGTCATCTTGAGAACGCTTTCTCCTAGAGTCCCTTTCAGGCTCTGTGCTTCCAAAGCTCCAACTGAGATAAGGTTCTTCTTCAACTGAGAAAAGTATCTCACATTCTTTAACTCTCTTATCGTTCTATTAAACAACTTGATGTGAAATATACCTATCTCTTCAATCTGGCATGTGTTTCCATCTCCGAGTGACACCAAACCTCCATCTAGTTTTGAAAAACTAGCAAACATCTCTCGCTTGAAACAAACGTGATAGGTAGCACCAATATCCCAAATTCACTCAGAATCGTCTAAATAGCGAACAGTAGGAGTAATAGAGAGAAAATACTGAAGAGTTTGAATCAGTACTATCATCCTCTTCCTGTGCGAAGTTTGCCTCTGATTTCTGTCCCTTCTCCTTCTTGAGCTTTGGACAATCAACCTTCTAATATCATTCTTCCTTGCAAAAAATACACTGGTTCTTTACCAATTTGCGATTATTGGTCTTGGACTTACCAACGTCTTTCTTACCCTTCCGACGATTGGAACCAATCTCTCTTGCAATTAATGCCTCTGTTGTTATACTGCTGGAAGAAAACTCTGTCTTTCCTCCTCACCTCGTGATTCATGTAGGCAGCTGACACATCATTATAGCTAAGTAAAGCTTTGTTATTGATAAAAGTTAGGACGAAGTCTCATACTCTTCATCCGGAAGAGAATTAAAAGAATTAAAGCCTTGTTCTCGCCCTAATCACCTTATCCACACTAGTTACGTTTGCAAGAAGCTTCATGTAGTTATTCATATGCTCATCAATGGAGATTCCTTTCTTCAACTGGAAGCGATAAAGCCTCCTCTTCAGATGCAATTGATTCTCGATGCTATTCGTCAAATATTTACTTTCAAAGATCTCCCAAATCTTTCTTGTAGAAGTCTCATCCATCACATGATACTTGGTGTCTTGGGTCAAACAAGACCTAATAACGCCACACGCCATCCGATTCATCTTATTCCAATCCTTCTCTAAAGTCTCTGCTGGTTTCTCTTGCAAAAGCAACATATCTTTCAAATTATGCGCGTTCAGCACATCCATCATCTCACTTCTCCATATACCAAAGTTGTTTGTACCATCAAACTTCACCACATCAATATTCGAATAGTGGATTTTCACGTCTTTACCGTGGACTGATTAATCTCGGTCATATCTTCTCCAGAAAATCCCAATAATAATACGAAATACCAAACGAAATTAGATTCAAATAGAAAAAGATCAAAATTTTACCTTAAATTGAAACCCTAGATGAGTTTTCGAGCAGTCTACTCCACCAATTTCGATCCCAATGAACAATCCAACGCTGTTCTGAGATCGACACACGATCCCACGAATATACCAATGCCGCTCTGAGATTGACACACGATCTTTTCTGAGCAGACCACGATGCTCTTGGAATCAACACACTACCCCTAACCGAACCTGGGATGTCTGGTACCACTTGTTGCGCCCTCCAGAGGAATTCTAACTACACGCTGATAACCAAGATCAATGTTCCAACATTGAGTCAATCACGAATCAATTAGCATGAACAAAAAATACGAAAAAGAAAGCGAGAGCAATCAATTTAAGGAGGTTCGACAACTTGCCTGCGTCCTTGGGGTAGAAGGGAGAAAATCTTATTCAACTGAATTAAAAGGGTCACAAAGATGATTCGAAGATCCAACTAGAGAAACTATGCACTAGGCTGTAGAAATCTCACAAACAAAGTAACCTTAGAACTCTCAATACAATTCACCTTTTAAGGCAGAAAGCCCATGAAAAAAAGAAAAATCAATGACTCTGAAATCAGATTAGAAATCAAATCAGAATCAAATCAGGAAACTGCCAGAACCCGTAGCTGTTGATAGCTCCATGAGCATGTCGACAGACTGAGATGATCCAACTCTTGGGTTGGTCAACTCTCGACAGCCTGAGAAATGTCTGTCGACAAACTGAGATGACCCAACTCTCGAGTTGGTCAGTTGTTGACAGCCTGAGCAATGTATATCGATAGACTGAGCCACCGCTGTCGACAGCTATTCAATCCCTGTTGACAGACTAACAGCCAGTGCTTCTGTCTTGGCATATCCGGGTATCCACTGTCGACGGCTTCAAGAGCCTGTCGACAGCGGCATGCAGCTGCTCCTTTTTCTTCTTTCCACTGTGCACCTCGTGCACGCCAAACTCTAAATATCTCTTCTCTATCCAACTGAGTTTGAAAACTCAATTTTCATCTTCTCCCCCACACAATGAGCATCACATTCTTCAGTTCAGTTCAGTTCAGCTAACATAATTAACTGGCATTTGTTTTGTAATTTCTTTAATTTCTCTCTTCTTTGACAATAAGTCCCGAAGGTTTACATCGCTGGAAAAAGACCTACCAAATTGGACGCTTGTCAAAAAAAAATTCCAGGGCTAGGCATAAGTTATGTTGAATTTTTTTTTTTTCTTTTGCATTTAGAATACAGCTTCAAGCAACGCAAACGTACGCGAGCTAATGAAGCTGAGCATACTTGAGCCAAGCCCAGTTATCGATTAAGTTTGGAGGAAATATTGTAGTCAACCAAATCTTTATCTATTCACATGTCTACTCGAGAGATGAGCATAAGAGGCTCTTTATTCAATACATTATTAATAAGTGCATATGAACCGTAACTGCTGCTCTTAAGTAGATAAACAACAACTAAGCCATTTGTCCCAAGTATTTGGGGTAAGGCTACATAAAACAAAAGAGAATTACGCCGGATCAGGCACATGGATCAGCTTTCTCCACTTATTCCTATCTAGTAATATGTCTTCACTAAGACCTTTAGTTTCTATATCTTGTCGGATTACCTCCATCCATGTTTTCTTCGATCTCCCCTGCGCTCTTTTAACTTACCCTTATTTGATACACTCTACTCGCCGGACTGGCACATCTGTAGGTCTATGTCACACATGACCAAACCATCGTGAGCGATTTTCTCTCTTCTTTTTTATATAGACTACGCCTATCTTAATACGAATATCATCATTTCTCACCTTATCTCTCTTCATGTTACCACATATCCAACAAAGCATGTGCATCTCTGCTACGCTCATCTTCTGGGCATGATATCTCTTTATAACCCAACATTCTGTGCTCCATAAGAATATAAGATATATTACAAATACTATGCAATTAAGCTACTCTTTCCTTTTTGGCAAAACTTGTAGTTATCTACTAGATAACACAATCTACATTAGAATTTCCTTTTCAGAAGCCTTCTTCTTTAAGTATGAGAGTTTCCCCATCTCTCTCTCTCTCGTCGCCCCTCCGATCTTCTACTCTTCACACATGATGTAAAGAAAATTCCTCTTTCAATACTAACGTATACCAAATTATTAAAATAAAAAAACAAATCCATGCCACAATTGGTAATAACGTTTCTCTTTTGTAAATTATCTGGCCAAAAAAAATTGTCTTCCGAACTCTCACAACATAAAAATTGGCTAAAAACTTTTATTCAGACTCAAAATATTGCAACTGAATCTAAACTTCTTACCCGCTGCAAAAGTCAAACTTCCGTTTAGGACAGAATCGCTGCAGTTGAACCCCAAACTTCTTGCCCACTGCGAAAGCCTTAACTTTTCTATAAGGCAAAAATATTTCAAAAGATTTCCAAGCAAAAAACTATTTAGGATAACAATGGATTCATGTAAAATAGATTTCTCTCTTTTCGTTCCATCTATCTATACCACGAAGCCCAATCAAGAAATCAAAGAGAACAGCAAACTTAGAACGGGGAAAATCAACTTGCCCCACAAACACTGAAAAAATACAGACTATTATCTCACACAATCAACCTTTAAAAGTAAAGGAAAGGAAAAGGGATAATCATTTCCACAAGCATTCCTCAGATTAGGTCCTGTTTGTAAAAGAAAATTTACAGTTGCATACGATACGATGATTGTGCTACAGATAACATGTGAAGGATTACAAATTTCTCCACAGTTTAGCAAAGATACAAGCATAGATATGGGCAAAGCTTTGGGCAGCCTGATTCCTGAGTCTCTTGTTCCTTTTCCTCTCTCCTTCCAGTAGCCAGGCCAAGAATTAGCTTGCCAACCGCGCTCTACCTGGTAGCAATGACTTTATCTACACACTGAGTACAAATTCTCTTCCATGTTCCCTCCTGTAGATGAACCCCCCTCGACAACCTCAAGTAGCTGTCAATAAAATCATCAATCATCGGGGTCATTATCAGAATCATCGATCTCTTCTTCTCTGAATTAGATTAAATTTAAGCTCATTACTCCCTTAAACTAGTTAATTAGAAAGCTACACAAAAACGATCAAATCAATTGTGATTCTAAACAATATAAACATGTAATCACTAAGCCAGAAGGTCTATTCACCAACTGATAATTTATATGGCGAGAACTGAATTCTTATTTATCACAGATCCAGTTAACAGACTAGTTAATTAGTAAGCTACATGAAAACGAGCTGATCAACTCCAGTTTTAAACAACATTGAACACGTAATCACTAAGCCATAAGGTTTAGTCACCAAATAACAATTTATATGACCAGAACTGAATTTTAATTTATCATAGAACAAGAAGAGTGCTAATTTTATTGTTTACATCCCCAACTTTTTCCTTCCACAAAGGAGATGCAGACCTTTAGGCAAGAGTGAGCACTGATCTTACGTAGCACAAAGGATTAGAAAATTTTATCTTTTGAGAACTACTAGCCAAACCAAATCAACAACGCACACGTAACAACAAAAAAAAAAATAGCCGTACACCAATATAATGATGAATCAGGGGTATAGTGATGTTAGCACATCATAACAAATCGAAGTTTTCTAAACCTGATTTCATCACGAAGGCAACGCCGAAAGTAACACGATCTCGAACACTTGAAGATGATGAAGGGGATTCTTTTCTCCAAGCATTAAGTTTTGAGATGAGAGGCCTCCAAGAAAGAGATTGGGTCATGATGATGGAGAGGGAATCCTACCCATGATAGATATAGCATCAAGAAATCTTAATTCAACTCTTCATAAATCGAGGTTTCATATCAATTATAGATCTAAAATTATTTATTCAAATGTAATCAGTTAAAAGAAGTGACAAAAAGCATGCAGCACTCATGTTTCTGGATCCCGACGAACGAAGGTAGTGTTCTTAAATCAATTTTCAGTTAAAAGAATGTGCAAGTAAAGGTGGTGGCCTCCTATAAAATGTGCAAGTAAAACTGGAATCTGATGCAATGCTTCTTTCCGTAAAATTGAACATAGAGAGTATGAAGTATAGTCGAACATAAAAAAGTAGCAATGATCAGCATTGCGTAATTGTTCCACGCCTCTAAAAAAAGACATAATAAAATATCAAGAAAAGCTGAAACATGGGCTAGGCGATGATGATAACAAATTATGATTAGGGAAAGAAATATATACAGCCAAGTAGATCAGAAAGTAGTTACTATGGATGCGCTGAAGCATATTAGCAGTCAGCCTCAACCAAATTATAGAGTTCTCTGCACCAAGAAGATAATAAACTTGTAATTTGTAAACAATTAAAAGAATGCCAAAGTGTTTTGGATCCCTATGAACCAAGGAAATGGAGTGAGAAATAGACGATAACAAAAAAAAAAAAAAAAACATAAACCAGTTTTCAGAAAGATGAGATAAAACTTAACACTTAATGATTGAGCAGCATCGAAAGAAGTCTGTTCAGTGGCTGAGGAGAGTAAGACGAAGATGCACAAAGAACACTATAAAATGAGGACAAAATGTGTGCAAGCAGCAAACTGAAATCCTATAGACAAGGTACTTTACAATACTTTTGGACAACAAAGTGTAAGGGAAGTGTTCGTGCAACCAGTCGCCACCCTGGATTGGGGATAATGCAAGATTTATGCCACTTTCCACTTCACCGGTCCAATGCAGATACAATGGTATGTACCTTAGTTTGCAAAAGAATTAGCACTCACAAAAAGAGAGTGTCAAACAACAAAACTTAACACTTCGTAATTTTCTTGAGTGGCCAAGGCTTGTATGGCATAGGGGTACCACCAGCTGAACATAGAAATAGGAATTATTTGTCTGAAAATCACAAGGAGAGTAGGTGCTAATGAAGATACAAGAACAAAATATGTATTTATCTTGCTATTAAAATGCAAACCTTCGGAGGTTGTTGATATGGAAATTGATTTGATTTCAATGGATGTCACAAATGCTTTCACCGTTTCTTTTATGATTTTATTTTTTCTATAGGAAATAGTCCAAATCACATGAAAATTATTGAGACTAATAATTGCACATGCTCAAAATCTACCATAAACAATAGCAAGTACTAGTTCCAAATATCAGGACATGAGTGCCATGGAAGTAAGCCAGGGAAAAGAGGAAGGAATGAAGGAAGCACACAACATACAAACGTCGTCGAAAACTTTCCTAGATGTCAATCAAGGAGGCTCAATGAATTCATACAAGTCCAATCAAGTGAATTTGAGGTGTCATTGCTGTCTGGTTCATATCATAGCCAAATCAAAATTTAATCCCCGTCTAACAATTAGGCGAGGAGACACAAACATCCATTTATCATTGAACATCAAACAAGAAGAGAACAACAACCTCCTAAAGCAAAACACTACTAATATAAGAAATAGGTGAGTGCACCTGACAATAATATAACTTCTCCAGTCACAGCACAGGCAATTGTTTTCTGCTGTAGAAGTCCTTAAGATAACCAACACTGGTAAGAAATAGAAAATAGATCCATAAGGTTAATTTGAGTATGTGTTAGAAAACCACTTCAACCATAAGCACATGAAGATGGTTTTGCACAAACAATGTATATCACCCCCAGTGAAACATCTCTTAAAAAGGTGGAGTTGGGAAAATAAGCATATTTTAATTTCCAATCATGAGATTTGAACCCAGGATATCTTGAAACATGGTGCTCCGGTAACATGTGAGGAGACCACTTACCCAAAAGCTCAAGCCGACAATATGTGGGCTAATTATGTATATCAAGCTAACTTACACTTAATATTATGCAAACTCAGTTACAAAGAACCAAAACTGGCAGCCTCTTGAGAAAAATATAGTATAACTTGAATGCGAAAGCCGGTCTTTTAACAACATAATAAGTGAGACTATTCAGCTGCAAGCCTATGTTGCACGCAACACGACACACCTGCACACAAAATATTCTAAAAAATACATAGAAAATAGAAGTATTGTGTCCAATATGTGCGTCGGACACGCGTGTCGGACACGACACAACTCCACATTTGAAGTGTATGTGCTGCCTAGGTGCTAGTTGCAGGTGGAGTAGCATTGCAGACTAGTATAAAATTTATTACCTAGCAACAACTTAACCAATCAAACCAGTAGTGCAGGTATTATTATAAGCCCAGTGACCAGTGAGGCAAAAGGCATAGTAGTCTACCAACATTACCATTAAATCACGGAACAAGTGATGTGATATTTACAGGTTAACATTAGATGAGTACAAAAAGTTAAAAACCCGAGGAAACTGTTTCAGATGCATACATCAGTGAGCAAGCAAAAACCATTATTATTAAAAGTAAAGATATAAATATTTATGTTGCGTTAGGTCAGGCAATAGTCTTTGAGTATAATGAAGCATAACTGTCAGCGTCCACAAAAAGTGTTGAATTGACCAACAAGATAATAACAATAAGCCAGTAATGTTTAAGGAAGGCTTCTTAATGATAAAAACTCTTCAAAGAGAGCCAAGATTCAAACTTTGGGTCCCCTGCTAGTTAAGCCGGCTGAATACTTAACTGACACGAAAAAACCCATGAACCAAGTTTCAAAATAACATGATAAACTGAATCCCAAACTCCAGGTGAGAATGCTGTTAAAGAAATGTCATACCTTTTACAGTGGCTAATAAATACAAGGACACGACACTAGAAGGGCAGTGTTTTTACAAGCAGCAGCAAGCAAAAGAGACGTCTTTTCCAATTTGAGACAAAAGATAAAGCACTTTATACTAAATAATCTCAAGTCAGTAAATAAGAGGATCCCACAAAGCATCCATCACCAAAACAGGAAAAAGCAAGATTGTGGTGACTTGTTAGACCAAGTGTTCAATGACTAACACATTAAGATTTGGTACTAATCCCCTTTAGTTAGTGTTTTGATATAGGTCAAAAAACATTGGAGGTCTGATAGAATGAGAAGTATTATAAAATCAAGATGGAGGTGATGGTGTTCAAGCTTCAAATCAACTAATATGAATACTTCTAGTGGAGCCATAGTATTTGAATATAAATTTCCAGGTTTCTTATTAGGAATATGTGTCAGGTAAGATACGAAGAAAAGTTTACTGTGCGTACTCATGGATTTATTCTTGCAATTGATACAAACTGGCTAGCTTCACATTGGATCTTTAGCCTCGCAGTGGGCTAGCTCCGCTTGGAGCATTAGTCTCGCGGCATGTGAGCTCCATGTCACTTTTGACTGTTTCAATCTCTTGAGCGGGATTAGTGGGCTAACCTCCCACTACTTTAGTGGGATTAATGCCCACTTTAAGTGGGCTGTTATGCCCCATTATCTTCCATTAAGAGGAAGATATTTAAGAGGGTTTGACCTCTCTAACAAGCCAGAACTGTAGCTTCGCGGGAAGCTCTCTAGTCACGCACAGCCTGTTTTAGCCTCGCCTGCAAGGGACAGTTACCCCTGAGGCCTATAAATAGGCCATTTGTAGGCTGGTCAACAAACACACACAGAGAGAAGAAGGTGGACACACAAAGGAGAGGAGATTATCTCAGAAGATTACTTTCTAGCTTTCAAGAACTCAGAAAATACTTTCTCTTATCCGTTAAAAATAATTTCAGAGTTCTAACACTCTAATATTTTATTTTCAAGGAATCTCCAGAGCCAGGCGAGAAAGAATTCCTAGCAGAAGACTCCAAGACTCGTTTGCTCGCATCGTCAAAGGGACAAAGTGGTCTACCGGCACACTTTCCCAGAATCTTCCGTAGAGAATACTTGTAATCTTTGCTTTATTACTTGTAATTTTCTACAAAATTTTTGCAAGATTTCCCCGATTCAAGTCAATGGAAAATAACTAATTGTTTGAAGGTGTCAGGGCTAAAACAATTAAACATGCATTTCAGCAGAAGAGGACCCAAGCACAATCCCTCCCCGAATATTTTTGGGCAACCTACACATTTTTAAATGTAACCATTAAGGTAGCTACAATGGGGGTAAGACCCACTTAAGCAGGATCTTAATGTTTTATGCTTTAAATTGCCAATGAGTTGTAACTGCTACCCAATAAGTAGTATTTTCCTGTTATCAGAAGTAGAGCTAGACCGAATATTATCAAATAATTCGGTAATTATTCATCTAGTTACTCGTTCTACTTCAATTTTAATGGTCTTGCCCGCAAATCAAATCTGCTTTCATAATTGTTTGCTAAATGAACAAATATTTCAGACAATTAATTTTTCTATTATCGAATTCTCATTTCGTACACACATTTTATCCCCCTGAAGGTTTATGTCACAAGAAAATCCAGTGACGATCAGTCTTTTATGCACATAAAAACATGCAGAACATATAAAAAGTTTAGTGGTCAGAATAATTCCCGAATAAAATTTTTCCTTCAAAATTTTTGATTGTAATTTTTTACATCATTCCCATAAACGAGTAATTCTTGAAATCAAATTTGAATTCTGTTAATTGAATTGAATTCTTTAATCAAATAGAAGAAATTGTTTAATCAGATAATTCGCAAACTATTCAAAATTAAATCAAATCAAATGCAAATTAATTTATTATTTGACAAAAATATGAATTCAAGTCCCAAAATCATAAATGAGGTTGAGTATGAATACCTTAGTTTTTATTTGATTTATCTCCCAGCCCTACCCAATATCCCAATTCATTAATATTTTTCCACACAATTATTTTATATCAATCTGTCCTCTTCTTCACTGTTGCTGATGTCCCTTGTTCTCTGCCTCTTTTCTTTTGGCAGCTTGTGCTTCTTCTCCTCTTCTCCTCCTCTTCTTTTTTGCTTAATTTTATCAATATTACTTTTGCATTTATTATATATGAAAAAAAGGTTCTGGCTAGGTTGGGTTCCAGGCAGTGAGTCAACCATCTAGACCATTCTAAACGCTACTTAAAAGTCAGCCATTCAAGCAGCAATCGAGGACTGATTTTGGAACTGATAGCTAGAAATTCTTAAAAAACCAGACTAGAGGCTGAGCAACCGACTACATTCAGGAATTACAATGGTTGTCACGTCAACCTGTAAGCAGTTTGTTTCCATTGTTTCTTCAGACACCTCAACTTGGTGACAATCTATTCACTTATCTCAAAAGCTTTTACTGAAAATTGATATGCGTGTGCATTTAGGTGTGCAGTTAATCCATACAGTTAGATTTCATCCTCAAGCTCTCCAGCAACATACACCACTTGATCATCCTAAGTGTACAGTATATTATCCTCAAAAGAAGGCTCTCTGCTTGAGTCTAACTCTCATTATCACCCCACCCCAGCCCTCCCCTCTTTTTTCCATTGGAGTTGGGAGGACCAGCTTCACCTACGTTCTCAAATAAAATGAAAACAAAACAATTTGAGCAATTCCCACGAGCCAATTGAGGAAAGCATCAAACAAAGTCTGAGGTCCAGTAGGTCCTTTGCTAGCAGTGTCCATCTATAATTGGCAGCTCCATCACCATCATAGAATATATGGGAACCTGTTCCTCCAGCAGGCCAGGCAACTGTAGGAAGAGAGAGGAAGTCGACGAGGATCAGTACAAGGCGACGAGGATCAGCAAAGCAGCCAGCAAAGGAATCAGCAGCAACAGTAGGTGAACAGTCGACCGGTCCGGTCGACCGTCGGCAGAAGCAACAGAACGGTCGACCGGTCCGGTCGACCGTCGTGCACAAACGTGTACGGGGCGTAGCAGTCGACCGGCCTGGTCGATCACAGAAGGAGAGCGGTCGACCGCCCGGTCGATCGACTGAAAGTGCCTAACTCTTGGTTAGGCACGGTCGACCGGCACGGTCGACCGGCGCGGTCGACCGTTTGTTGGGGTCGGTCGACCGACAGTCGAGATGGGCTGTTTCAAGAAACTGCTGATTTGGAAATCAGTTCTATTTGGAAACTGATTCCTAGGGTTTTCTTTGGGGGTATATATATGAGAGGCAGAGCTCTCTTTATTGTAATGCTGAAATAGTTGTATTGATTCACTAAATCAATAGAAACCTCTCTTTCTTGCCCCAAGGACGTAGGCGAAACAGGCCGAACCTCGTTAAATCTGATTTGTGCTCTTTCTCTGGGATTGTGTGTTATTTGTTGTTGGTAGTATTGTTCTTTTGCATCTGAGATCTAGGGTTTCCTCTATCTGGTTGTTATTCGGCGCACAACAAGTGGTATCAGAGCATCCAGGTTCTTCGTGGGATTTTCTGGCGATTCGGAGGGTATTGGGTGCTGATTTGGTGAGATCGTGTGTCGATCTCAGATCAGCGTTGGTCTTATTCGTGGGATCGTGTGTCGATCTCAGAACAACGCGAGGAGTGCTCAAGGAATCATTGGAGGAGAAGATTTGGTCAGAAACTCATCTAGGGTTTTGTGAGAAGGTAAAGATCTAATCTTTATCAAAGTAGTTTATCTATCTCCGTTTGGTATTTCCGCATTACATAGAGGATCCAGTTAGAGAGATGGCAGAAGAAAGTACATCAGTGAGGACCATAAATCCTTATCCAAGGATTGACGTGGTGAAGTTTAACGGCACTAACAATTTTGGCATCTGGAGGTGTGAGATGATGGATGCCCTGAATGCATCTAACCTCGAGGATACTCTACTTCCGGAGAAGAAGCGAAGCACAACCACTAAAGAAGAGTGGGAGAAGATGAACCGATCTGCGTGTGGCTTGATCAGATCGTGTCTAATATAAGACATCAAATATCTTGTGTTACACGAGACATCTGCGAGGCAGTTGTGGGAGACCCTTGAAAGAAAATATCTGATCAAGAGTATTGAGTCGAGACTGCAGCTGAAGAGAAAGCTGTACGGGTTTCAGATGAAGAAGGGATGCTCAGTGAATGAACATATAAATCGCTACACGAAGTTTCTTATAGATTTGGTCAATGTGGATGTCAAGATAGATGAAGAAGATAAAGCGGTAATCCTCTTGAACTCTCTCCCTGCGGAAGAGTATGAGACGTTCACCTTAACCTTCATTAATGGGAGACAGACACTTGACTATCATGAAGTGTCGTCTGCTTTGACAAATTATGAGACAAGGAGAAAGGAAAGACAACCTTCTCATGCAAGCTCATCAGCAGAGGCGCTAGCAGTAAGAGGCAGGGGTTCATATAGGAAGGGCAAAGATGATAGAGGGAGATCGAAGTCCAGGCTAAGTTTTCGAGATCTGAAGAAGAACCAGTGTGCCTTCTGCAGAGAATTAGGGCACTGGAAAGTGAACTGTCCAAAGGTCAAAGGGAAGGAGTGTAAGACTGAGGTAAATCTAGCAAAGGTGGCCAGTACTCAGAGTAGTACTTCACAGGCAGGTGGATCAGACTCGGACTCGTCGGTTTTCTCATTTTCTATCACTACTCCCATCGTTGGCTACTCAGGAGAAAATGAGTGGATTCTGGATACTGGCGCTACATACCATGTGTGCCCTAATAGGGAATGGTTTTCTAACTTTGAGAAGTTGGAGGGGTGTTCAGTCGTTATGGGCGATGATCATCCATGTATCATGGAGGGTATAGGGACGATCCAGATCAAGATGTTTGATGGGATGGTAAGGGAACTGAAGGAAGTGAGGTATGTACCTCAACTGAAGAGAAACCTAATCTCTGTTGGAGCTTTGGAGACATTGGGTCTTGCGGTGTCAATAAAGGAGTCCTTAAGATGACCAAAGGCTCGATGGTGGTATTGAAGGCCGTTCGCAGGAACAATCTTTACTACTTGAATGGTAGTACTGTTACAAGACAAGTGACAGCTTCTACTAGTTCAGATAAAGATTCAACCAGGCTGGGACATGCCGGAGAAAAGTCGTTGCAAACTCTTGCAAGACAAGGCGTATTGAAGGGTGCCGGAACCTGCAAGATGGAATTTTGTGAACACTGTATCATCGGGAAGAAGACCAAGGTGAAGTTCGGCATAGCAACACATTGCACCGAGGGAATTCTGGACTATGTTCACACTGACGTCTGGGGACCTACCAAGACTGCATCAATTGGAATTAACCATTACTTTGTGTCGTTTATTGATGATTATTCTAGGCGTTGTTGGGTATATACCATGAGACACAAAGGGGAAGTCCTAGAATTGTTTGTGAAGTGAAAGAAGAACTTGGAGAGAAGTACGGGAAAGAAAATCAAGGTCCTTCGTTCTGATAATGGGGGAGAATATAAATTTGATCCTTTCCTTCAGCTATGTCTTGATGAGGGCATAGAGAAACACTTCACAGTGAGAGAGACACCGCAACAGAACGGGGTAGCGGAAAGGATGAACAGGACTTTGCTAGAGAAGGTCCGGTGTATATTGTCCAATGCCGGTTTATCGAAGAACTTCTGGGCTGAGGCTTTGGCATATGCATGCTACCTTATGAACATGTTGCCTTCGTCTGCGATAGGGGGAAAAACTCCTCTCGAGATTTGGTCAGGAAAAACAGCTGCTGATTATGATTTGCTAAAGGTGTTTGGTTGTCCAGCCTATTATCATGTCAAAGATGATAAGTTAGACCCAAGAGCAAAGAAGGGTGTGTTCGTCGGTTTCAAGAGGGGAATCAAAGGGTTCAAGATCTGGGATCCAACGGACAGGAAATTTCTTCTCAGCAGGGATGTCACTTTTGATGAGGCTTCTATATTGAAGCCTAAGGTCTCTCAGCAGGTAGAGACTAGCAAGACCAAAACTGTATCGCAGCAGGTGGAGAATGATGCAAATCCACCATCTCTAAAAAGTTCAGCATCGGTGAGGATCATACTTAGGGTGACACAGGGTAATGATCAAGCAGTTGAAATAGATGCTGATGATGAAGAAGGTCAAGAACAGGTCATGGGTAATATTCCTGACTCTACTGCAGTTGAAAGACCAAGAAGAAATACAAAAAAATCAGGTTGGCTCACTACAGATATGGTCGTGGCGTATGCACTTTCGGTCGTTGAGGAGGCTATCCCGTCCACCTTCAGAGAAGCTGAAATCAGTTCAGAGTCGAAGATGTGAAAGAAGCCATGGAAGAAGAGATGAAGTCTCTCTACAAGAACGACACTTGGGAACTCACTAGGTTGCCCAAAGGGAAGAAGACGATAGGCTGTAAGTGAGTGTATGCAAAGAAGCAGGGATCTCTCAAAGAAGATTCGGTGCGCTACAAGGCCAGATTGGTAGCAAAAGGCTATGCTCAAAGAGAAGGAATTGACTACAATGATGTATTTTCTCCTGTAGTAAAGCATTCGTCAATTCGTATCTTATTGGCTTTGGTGGCACAGTACGAGTTGGACCTTGATCAACTCGATGTAAAGACCGCCTTTCTCCACGGCGATCTAGATGAAGAGATCTACATGTCTCAGCCAACAGGGTTCAAGACTGCATGGAGAGAAGATATGGTATGTAAGCTGAAGAAGTCGTTGTATGGACTAAAGCAGTCTCCAAGACAGTGGTACAAGCGGTTCGACAGCTTCATCAGAAGAAAGAGGTACACACGTAGCCACTATGACCTATGTGTATACTACAACAAGTTACCGACAGGGGAGTATATCTATTTACTTCTGTATGTAGATGATATGCTTATTGCTTCAAGGTCTAGATCTGCGATTGATGCACTAAATAGGGATCTCTCTTCTGAGTTTGAGATGAAGGATCTTGGTGAAGCAAAGAAGGTGCTAGGCATGAAAATTACTCGAGACCGAAGGGTTGGCAGGGTGAGCTTGACACAGAAAGGGTATTTGCAAAAGGTACTTCAGAAGTTCAACATCGGCAAGGATGTGAAGTCTGTAAGTACACCACTGGTTCCTCATTTCAAGTTATCTGTTATGATGTCTCCAAAGAATATTGAAGAACGTGAGTACATGACTCACGTCCCATATGCTAGCGCAGTTGGTAGTCTTATGTATGCTATGGTGTGTACGAGACCAGATCTGTCACAAGCTGTCTCTATGGTCAGTAGATATATACATGATCTGGGACAGGGTCATTTGGAGGCAATGAAGTGGATTCTAAGGTACATCAAAGGTACCATTGATGTCGGTTTGGTATTTGAGCAGGACCCCACAGGGAAGCAAGATTGTATCGGATATGTTGATTCCGACTATGCTGGTGACCTTGACAAGCGCCGGTCTACAACAGGGTATGTCTTTACATTCTCTCAAGCACCGGTGAGTTGGCGCTCCACACTACAGTCTACCGTCGCATTGTCTACCACAGAGGCCGAGTATATGGCCATGACGGAGGCTATGAAGGAGGCAATTTGGCTTCAAGGCTTGCTTGATGACTTGGGGGTGGATCAGGATCTTCTAAAGATTAACTGTGACAGTACGAGTGCTATTTATTTAGCCAAGAACCAGGTATATTATGCACGGACGAAGCACATCGACGTCAGGTTCCATTTTGTTCGGGAGATTCTAGATGAGGTGATATTGAGCTGCTGAAGATTCACATATCGGAGAATCCCGCCAACATGCTTACCAAGGTGGTGTCAGGAGTCAAGTTTGCACATTGTAAGGTTTTACTCCACGTCCTTCATGTTGCATGAGCTCGTTGAAGCTCATTTGGATGAACTACGGATGACTTGATCCTTGGGCAGGGTACGTAGGTAACCACACTGGTGCAGCCACCTTCGAGTCGATGGTCAGTTCAGCTTAGATTTGAAGAAATCTTCACCGAGGTGGAGAATTGTAGGAAGAGAGAGGAAGTCGACGAGGATCAGCACAGCAGCAGCAAAGGAATCAGCAGCAACATTAGGCGAACAGTCGACCGGTCCGGTCGACCGTCGGCAGAAGCAACAGAACGGTCGACCGGTCCGGTCGACCGTCGTGCACAAACGTGCACGGGGCGTAGCGGTTGACCGCCCGGTCGACCGACTGAAAGTGCCTAACTCTCGATTAGGCACGGTCGACCGTTGGTTAGGGTCGGTCGACCGGTCGACCGACAGTCGAGATGGGCTGTTTCGGGAAACTGCTGATTTGAAAATCAGTTCTATTTGGAAACTGATTCCTAGGGTTTTCTTTGGGGGTATATATATGAGAGGCAGAGCTCTCTTTATTGTAATGCTGAAATAGTTGTATTGATTCACTAAATCAATAGAAACCTCTCTCTTTCTTGCCCCGAGGACGTAGGCGAAACAGGCCGAACCTCGTTAAATCTGATTTGTGCTCTTTCTCTGAGATTCTGTGTTATTTGTTGTTGGTAGTATTGTTCTTTTGCATCTGAGATCTAGGGTTTCCTCTATCTGGTTGTTGTTCGGCGCACAACAGCAACAGCATCTTACAATCTACCAAATTGGATGGGATCCCCAAATCCCTGATCAGTTCATTAGGAACTTGTGGTCTGCAAGAAATCCCACTCCACCCAACAATTGCAGCATTAGCACGGTAAAGAACACTTCAATGCTTCCCACACAGCTCTAGGTTCAGAAGAGATAACATTCACAGACTCAATAAACATAAACCCAGATGCCACAAGTGCAATAAGATAATTGCCAACCATAAAACCAGCTACAGCGTCCTTCGAGGCCTAATCAACAGATCCATCGAAGTTAATTTCCAAGACGAGCCCATATAACAGTTTTAGCTTTAAGTATTAGCTGAGATTGGCTAGGTCGATATTAGTTTAGCGAGTGTGTAAAATTATCCCTGTCCAGAAAGTATTCCATCACCAAGAACAAGATGGTATCAAGTGGTTTGGCAAGATTACTTGATAGAAACCAGGCTACTGCTATCCTTCCACATCATCTAGCAAGTATAATAAGAGTGCTTTCTTAATTAGAACTCGGCCATGTATTTTACAAGATAATCCCACCAGTATTCAAGATTATCTGGAAACCGGGTCAACTGCATAGACAAGTTGTGATAGACAACTAATTGACTCATAGTAGATTAAGCACATTTTCAATGAAATGATTTAAATCCTCAAGCTCTGCACATCTAGGACACCCAGGATTACCATTTTGCGCCTCCTCAGAGAGGCCTTTGTTAGGATACCTTTGTGGGCCATTATCCAAAACCAGCAGTACACCTTAAGTGGGAAATCAGCCACCATGATGAGCCCAGCGCTGCATTACTCCATGTGCGCAAACAATGGTATGAGAGCACTGAAATCTGTAAAGTTCCAAGAGCTCGCCTTCCTATAGAGTTTGGTTGCCCAATTTACAAAAATGTGCTTAAACTTCTACATTACCTCTTCTCTTTAATCTTCGAGGCATCCATGGTCAAATTCAATCAGGTGAAGGGTAACATATAGTTGAAAAACAAGATATTTTATAAAAGAAAACAAGATGTTGGCTTAACGTATAATCATTAAAATGACAAAGAAGTGAGAACACCATGCAAGCGAGTGGGTCAATTTAGAAACATGGCATATAAAAATTGCGAAGAGGTTATTAGATGCTCTTTAACCTATAAAAAGGTTATCTTCGAAACTCCATTCTGTGACATCCAAACTTGTGATATTATGTTAACATAAAAAAATTTGCTTTCCATATCACCGTAGCTCAAAAAAACATTTAACAAGACATGAGAAACAGTTCCTTTGATTTTCTTAGTTGATTTAAATTACTTTAGTAGTTGGTACAAAGGCTCGTAAGTGTAATTAAGTCATTAAAAGATACAAGCCTGACAGAGTGGTGATAAACATTAGTTAAATAATTAGTATGCCAAGAATTAGTTGTTCATAATAGGTGCGACAATTAAGGTGTGAGATTAATACAACTAAGAATACGACAACAAAGATATCAGTCAATCCTCAGGTTGTATAACTTGGATACTTGACCATTCTCTATTCTATTTCAGTTTATAACCTTAGTAAAACTTATTCTGGAGGACATTTGGAAAATAAATAAATAAAGGAAAAACTTTTATTACATCAACCCAGTGATAATTTGATGAATATCAAAAGCACGTGAAAAAAAAACTAGTAGTTCTAAAATACTTCAATTGTCAATACCTTGAACTTTGTTTGTTGCTTGCAAGAAGCAGCCAAAAGACAAGATGGTGAAGGAGAGCTCCATGACTGCTACTGCCAGATATTACTTGGGGGCAACAAGATAAGAAGCCCAAACCTCATCTACAGGTTGTGGTGGCTGAACCCAGTGCCCAGGAATCCGGCTGCAAAGAAATGTCCAATCACGAGCAGATAATAGTCAGTATATACCAGAGGGTTGCATGTGAGTCATGAGAATAATGTAACTGAAAGCTTCAAAAGAAGAAATACAAAAACACGCGCATTTTTATATGTGATTCGAAGATGATGTGATTCCCACATAAACTTGATCTTCACCCACTCTCATGATCTAGTAGAAATTAGAGGCATGCTTCTTTGGTGCAGGCATGTCCAGAAAAGATAGGTTTGCATTTCACCTACATTCCAACTGGCCAGCAAGGTTCTACGCCATGTGACCATGTCCCTCTCTCGTGCTCACAGCTATCTCAAATGAGAACTTGAGACACCAGCTTATAGAGACTTCGTGTAACACAGCTGATCGCAAAACTAGGTTACTTCTTTTCTTGAGCTTTATCAAGTTTGTGTTGTGCTCCATTAAGAGATCTTTCAGTAGTCAGGGATGATGGCGATGATGATAATGATGATACAATAAAAATATACCACATTGTAAGATGGCTAAATAATACTTAAAGACATGGTATTGCAAAAGAATTTCTTAAGACTTTCCTACAGAGTTGAAGATTTAAAAATAATGCACCTAATTATATGGATACAAATCTTGGATGTTGAATCCCTAATGGATACTACTGCAGGTGAAAGAAAAAGTCGCTTTGTTGTCATGCAAATGACTTGGGCGCAAATACCACCATAGTTCTCAAACTAGACATGGATGATGGAGGATTTTATAGGTAGGAAAAAAGTAGGATACAGAATGTTTCATGAATCACCTAGAACAGGATCCCAAATTGAACAACAGGATAGGAAGGGTCATTTCAGTGAAATGTCCTCATAAACTTATCTTGTGCTGAGTTCAATAATAACGGAAAGGTTCATGATTTCCAAATATATGACTGTAGGTGCGTTAGTCGATAGAATCAGTGTTTTAAATGTCGGATATCAGGGAAATGTCGGATGTCGTAATCGGATGTCGGATTTCGGATTTCGGAGATATTTCGGGGCCATTTAGTAAATTTCGGACGTCATGACGGATAACAAATATATATCCTAGATGTCTTAAATAATGTAATTTAAAAATTCTTATCAAGGTAATACATACACAACTTATGCAAAACTACATAAATATGTTTAGGATATGTATAATTAACTTAAACATTTTGTATATATTCACTAATCCATTGTTAAAATTTCTCAATTGCTCCAACTTCCAAGACCAATCAACATATTGGGTTTTTCCCAAATGTCGGCCGACATTTCGGGAAATATCGGCCGACATATCGGATTTTTCCCGAAATGTCATCCGATATGTCGGCCGACATTTTCTAAAACGCCATTTCAAATGCGGGTGGGGATGTCGTGGCGGTGAGGGCTTGAAAACGAAATGTCGGCCGACATTTAAAACACTGGATAGAATAAGTTCACATGCATACCTTGCTCCTGGTCTGATGTAAGCATCCCATGTTCTTCTGACCTGTAGGCATAATTTGGAACAATATAAGTATATGCATGGACTTTACGTACCTTCTGCAATCACACGTAAGTGAGAAATCATGTGCATAACAGCTTGTAAGTTGGAAAAGAGATGGAAATAATTTCGGTTGCCAGAGATAGCAATTTGAATTACAGCCCTATTGGTAATGATAAACCTAAACCAATAAGCGAACCACAAACACTTCCATAAAGGTCAGGCAAGCTTAAGTTGATATATAATTCCATATTGACTGAACTGATCTTAAACAAGCATTGACTTTACGTCACGTAAATGCAAGATTATAAATAACTACAAATAACTAGAGACTGAAGAAAACTAGAAGAAACAGAAAAAATCATGCTAGTAGAAACCATCATCTTCATCATCTAAGCTTCTTCCCATCAAAATGGGTCACCTATGGAGGTTCCATGAAAGATTTAACAAAATTATATGACCAATTATCAACCTGAAACCTGCCTCTTTATTAGTCCCAAATTCCTAGACAAGGAAATCATCGACAAAGAAGAGATAGCCATCATCCTACATGACTGGTTGGTGTCCTCCAAAATCTCCTCGACCAGGGAAAAAGTCTGAGCATGGAAAAAGCCAAGGCACAATGGCGAATCAGGTGAACCTCCCACAAACAATAAAGCAAATAAAAAAGAAACGAGTGATATTTTGTTACTATTGTGATATGTGTGATGATGCAACTTGTGCTATCATCCCTTGTTTTCTATTTTGTATTAGGTTCAGTTTCCAATTTGAATTCAGCATTCTGCATGAATCTGATTTGGACTCACCAGTTTACAGCCCTACCAATTACAAGTTAAAACATGATTTCAAATTTTCATTTTTCAAGCTTACCAAAAGTATCATGTTTCTGATCATCTTACAAAAGTAAACCTTCTACATAAATAACAGTAGATAATTTCTGAAGAAACAGACATTTGTTGGAGCATTGTTTGTCAGCCTACTGTGCCCTATTCCGTGACATCCCGAGCATGTAATTGGTCGAGTATCTTCTATGTCATTTCTGATATGATGAGTCTTTAGTATACCACAATGTTTTCTTGTAATCAATTGCCCAATCTCGACCTATGTCTTGTCAAAATCAGGAATATGGAAAAGGCTCAGTTGATACAATGCATTAAATTTCCTTACCATCATAAATGCATCACAGTAAGTGTACAAGATTCTCATGAAGTTGATACGCACACAAGTGTGCCTACATAGAATATGTAACACATCTCGTTCCTGACAAATGCATGAACATCAACAATGTCTAGCTTCACAATTTGGTAGTTAAATGTCCCATGTATATGAATGTTTGCCTAGCACTAGTACTAACCCATCTTTTTCAAGATTCTTATCCGGCACTTTTCTAGTTGGGGGATGTGTGATAATTTTGGGCAATCTTTCAAAAGTATTCATGCATTTCATTATTTGTATCCTTATGTATCAACTATTTCTTGCCTCACTAACAGATATACTGTATGCTTCAGCGACGTTGGAAGGTTCATGACTTATCTGGAACCACAAAAAAAGTAGAAATTTCTCAAAATAAGATGAACAGTTTGGATCCAAGTTCCCAATGGGCAAATGTGAAATTTAAAAGGATTTATAAGAAATAGTAGATGTTTTGGCTTACAAAGCAAATAGTTTATTTGAATAGTTTAGAGGCTTTTACAAGATCAAGAGAATATGTAATTGACCTATGTCTCATGGTGCTAAAGGGTATGCCACTTCGAAAAACTTCCTCTCCAGTTCCTTTTGAAACTCCGCACAAGTCTACTTGTATACAGCAAACTCTAACATGTTTCCAAACACTATGTATCCTTAACACAAAATTTAGCTTCTTGAGCTGGTTCCCATAGTTATTGATAAGGTTCCAAAACACAAAGAGAATGGATTGCACGAGGAAGTCGCTTCTTGATAGCCTCTTTATACATGTTGGAAATAAACATAAGTTGTGGTGGAGGATTATATGATGGTTACAGCTATGTAATCCTCTGCAATAAATTGTGTTTATGTTCAACATATATAAAGAAGGCCTAGGGAAGTGGTTCCCTCGTGCAATCTGCTCTCCATATGTTCAACATCTTATCCAGAACTACAGGAACAAGCTCAAGAAACAAGGATGTTGTGCTAAGGATACACAAGTTCGAGAAGATTTTAAATTTTAAGAAGTCACTGCATACAAATACATTGAATGGGTTTTAAAGGGAACTAGAGATGAGGAAGCTTACTAAAGGGACCTACCTGATTCTACTTGATTGCCATTCTAAGACATGGGTCAACTACTTATTCGGTCAGGTAAAAATTATTGTTTTGTAATCTACCCAATATAACACAGTCACTTCTATCATGAAGAAATACCCGTATCATACACCGAAACTTAGACACATCTCAAATGTGTTCTCAAAATATACACTATATTTTTTAACTTAGGACATTTGTCACACCCCTATTGGATACTTGTCCAACATTTCTCTCACATTTTTTTTGTTCCCATTACATATTTGATATATTTATTCATATTTCCCTATGTATCAAAGTCTGTACGTTAGTGGAAAAATATCGCCAAAATGTTTGACCTATACAAAACTTGATAGGTTTGAACACGTTTTGATATAAGAATTATATACTATTAAAGTCACTGCCACTACACAAAGTTTGAAGTTGTAATAAGGGTTAAGGGGAATATATTTTTTGACAAGCCCCGCAGGTCGAGCGTCCTTTTTCATAGGCCAAAACATGGGCTTTTGCAAGGCAATAATTTCTTTTCAATTTGTTTTCTTTAAATGTGCATCCAGTGAGAATTTAACCTGGGTTATTCTAATATCATATTTAAGTCTCTACCAATGCACCAAAACTTTGAAGTTATGGTGAGGGTAGTATATTTATATTCTACCGGATACATTGAGCTACTTCATAGAGAGTTGAGAGTTGAGGCCTATTCTGTTTGCGAAGTCACAAGAATGTATGATAGGATCAAATTTTAGCATATATATAATCATTGTATGTTATCACGTTATTAGAAATGTGTATCTAGACATTTGAATGTAGGAACATGTTTGTGCGTGCATGTATGTACGCACTCTTATTATTGTTATTGTTATTATTATATAGGGAAAAAGGGATATAGGATGTCAGCTCATTTAGTATGTAAGCTACTGCTAATGCGGAGCTTAATTGGCATTTGATTTTCACTAGATAATTATTAATAGTCCCCACCACATAATCCATCCCCCCCCCCCCTCTCCGTGTTTTATGCTTCCAGAATCACAATTCTTTCTTTGTCTTTGTGTCGGCATTCTTTTTCTCCAAAATTACGACCTTACTAAACTTTATCAAAATCCATCGTGAAGATATGATCATCCTCCAACAGGTGTGAAGCCATCATAGCCACAAGCCTCTTCACTCCTCAAAGTTAGGTGGGTTCAATAATAGATCTTTTTCTCAATTATTTTAGGGTTTATAAATATAATAGATTGAATTCATTGAATATATATATATATATATATATATATATATATAATAGATTGAAAAACATTTAGGTAGACTCTATGTGCACATGTTTCTTAGTTTAATTTTTTCTGTTCACGTCCATCTTCATCGGCTCCATTCTAGACTTTAAAAAGAGTTAACTTTTGTGGCACTACCTTGCTACTCAAATTAAGGCACTTTCTAGTTTCTCAATATTTTAAGGATTCCTAGATTTCTAGATTGATTGGAACTTGAAATAGTTGGGATTTGTAATTGGAGATAAATAGATCATGGATAAGAGAAAACTAGGATTTGGCTTCAAACAAAATCCTATCTGAAATGGATTTTACACTCCAATTTTATAATTACATTTTCAAAGAGAAAATCCAACAATTCATTAATCAAGAGTGCAATATTTATTTATTTCAATCAAAGTCAATTAAATAGGCTTACAATAACTGGAGTTTTCCCATGCAACCGATGTGGTACTAAAACACTGAAAATATACAAGATAAATAATACTAAAAGAAAATACAGACTCCAACTGAAAATACAGACTCCATCTAAATCCAAATAGAAGCAGCTCGATGCCTCCTGCGCTGATACACATGATCGAATCTCCTCTTCGGGCTCGCTGATGCCATGTCCTCATCAGTTTCCCCTTCAAATCCATATCTCTAGGCTCCCACTTTAGTTTCACCTTTATTGTCATCTTCTGAACCACCTATACCAATGGCTACTTCTCCAAACATAGCTCAAGTGGGTACTTCTTTAGGATCAGAAGGGGTTTATAATAGCATCCTAAGGTAATTCTTTCAACCTATTTAATGTTGATATGTTATTTAACTAATATTAATTAGGTAGAGCCATCAAACTTTTGAATGTTCTTTCCATGTCATTATTTATTTAACTATTTAGTTAACTTTGTTTATGTGGTAGTAGAATTTTCATATAATTATGACATACTGGCTAACTATAACATTTTTTGTGTTTTGAAACTTCAATTATTTACAAAAAATTAACATTGTTAATGCAACTATTCGCAAAGCTTAAATTTTTCAGGAAAAAAATATAAATTGTAAAGTTCGCTGCACATAATTTTAGTTACTAGAAGTTAATAGATATTATTCTAACCCTTTCTTTATTTAGGTGGATTCCAATCTGGCTGATGCTAACATTTTTCATACAACACCACGATGTGCTCCTACTATTTCTGATCATAAGTTAGAACATGTGGTTGATCGACGTGCTGTGGAATTGGATGAAGACTTTAGGACAATGGACTCAGAACTGGTAACAGTTTCTGAGCTAGATTTGAAAGCATATGCTGGAAATTCTACACAAGAAAATTGTTTGACATATTAATTTCAGCAAGAATTTAAAGTTGGATTATCGTGTTGATCAAGAAGAAGACTGCAGAGGGACCTACAACCACCAAGTATCGATATAGTAAAGACCTTAATGGTAAGTGCATGGTAGTTAAATTCGATGATGGGGCTTATCCTAATATAAATATTACATGTTCTCGTGCTAAGTTTGAGACAGAAGGAATATTGTGCAAGCATATCTTTAAAATTATGCATTTTTTATGGTTAGAAACTTTCCCAGAATGTTGTATGTTGAAGTGTTGGTCGATTCATGCTAGATTGCAAGTGTCTAGTGGTGGTTGTCAAGGGTCAAAGAATGATGATATTGCTAATGGGAGTGAAGCAACTCACTTAATGAACCGGTGCTCGTGATTGAAGGTCAATAAATTTTTGGAAGAAAGAGAGACTTTTCTCTTTTCAATACGCTTGATAAAGTGGTCTCACATATGTTGATAAAGCTGATACTTGAGGAAAGCCAAAAAGTCACTTGAGGATGAACATGTAACTCCGATTGATTTTAATGCTAATAAGTCTGGAATTTTGGAACATATTCATAAAATTACAGTTCAGGATCCTATAGCAGTTTAGAAAAAGGGGCGGCCAAAAATTGCATTGAGATATCTATCTGGATTTGAGGAGACACAATCCCAGCCAAAGAATAGAAAATGTGGCTATTGCGAGCAACTGGGACGTTAATATAACAGGATGTAAAAAAGCAAAGGTATGGGTTTAATTAATCTTAGTTTTAAAGAGTCTTATTTTCTTAGTGACTTTCATGCGTTTATTTTATGAGAAAATTACTTTTAGTTTATCATGTGTCTTGTCCGTGTTTCTTTGTGAGAGGAGGGGCAAGAAAGGCATTTCCGGCTTGCCGTTAACGCCATTATGGGCTAAATTGAGAAACAAATAGTTGAATGGGGTATTTTGAGAATTTGAAAGTTGAGGGAGGTTTTCTAGGAAAACCGAAAAAGTTTAGAGGTATTAAGAAAATAAGACTTTTAAAAAGTGAAAATATGTGATATTCTAATTGTTATTTACTTAAATTCACTTTTCATTTGATTCGGATGGAGGCTTCCAAAGGAGATGTTGGAGAAGTTCTTAGTCCCTTAACTAAACCAAATTCTTTTCTTAATTAGGTAAGTATTGTAATGTTAGACATAGCTATAATGTGATGAGACTATTGCATCTCTGCTTTATTTTCAATTAAGGTTATACATAGTGTTTGTGTCTTGATTTATTTGTTTATTAAATTCTTTTCTCAGTTTCGAGGAGTTAATGAAGAATAAAAGGCTCTCAATAATGACTTGGAGATTGAGTTCCCTGATATGCAGAAACAAATGCCTAGCCTCCACAAGAAAGCTCGACAACGCATATGCTTCAAAAAGATGTGGGCGGCAATTGTATTAACTCCAAGAAGATGGATGCTTAATTCTTTTTCCCCCCTTGTGGTAATTCTTATTCCTTTATGAAATAAGATTACCTAAGAACTGTCTAGTGCTTTTGGAGATATGTTAGACATTTCTCTTGTATCAGTGCATAAAACTTAGTTTACTACGTCACATGCTAAAAGTTCTTCAAGAATACTTTCTTTCTTTCTTAAAGAGCATGTATTTATTGTTTGGCAAAAAGATGTATGCCTTGTGGAAATACATGTTGTTCTTAACATTTATTAGCGTGACTTTTTGAACCAGTTTGAACTGAGAATCTTATTTTTTTTTTCACATCTCGGTTCCTTTTTAGAACTTTTTAAATATTCTAACTATTCTAGGATCTAATTTTTCTATCAATTGTAGTTCCTTCAATTATTCTGTCAGCTAATTTCTTGATAGTGTAATGTAACATTTGTCGAGCTTGCTCATACTTCTTTGCTATTTATATACCTACAGTGTGGATTCATTGATTACTTTCTTATTAAGAAACTTGTCGAGGATTATGGGTGTAAACTTGCCAAACTTGAGCGAGCTAACCTTGTTTGAGTTCAACTTGTTTATATACCAGCGAGTCACGATCAAACCAATTAAATACCGAGTTCAAACACACATTGTTTGTGGACAACTCATTTATTTGATAATCTTTGACATTAACCCTTTGATATTGGCATCAAGAGCTTCTAATTGTCTCGTTTTATAAACTCTCTTATATTTCTTGATATGTGACTAACTCATAATAATGAGGTGTAATGGGGGTAACTAATTTTTGCAAAAGTCACTAAATATATTTAGAATATCAAATATCGAGTTAATTCGAATTGAACACGAGCTTGTAGGCTTAGTTTGAGTCCAGCTCGTTCATAAGTTCAAGTAATTCAAGCGAGTTAAATTCAAGCTAAATACCGAGTCAAAGACAAACTATTCACGAGCTACGAGCCCGTTTGATTGCCCCACCGAAGGACCTCTTTTATTGGTGCTAAGCACTGGAACTTGTGTTCTCAACTTTTTGTTATTTCTTTTTCGCATTATGCAGTTGTTGGCATATGTCTCACTCACAATTTGTAACTTTCTAGGCCAAGTTTATCTTTCTGAGACATTAATGAGTTCTATAACAGATCCAAATAGTACACAAACTTGAATTCAATTATGAATGTATTAATCTGAAACATGCTCACAATATTTTCCAGCAAACCAGTATATATTGTTAACTATGAGAGAGAGAGAGAGAGAGAGAGAGAGAGAGAGAGAGATGTTAACGAAAATGGTCAAAGATTTTAGGACCGAGAGTTTTTTCATTAGTAATGGGGTCATTAATTATGTTGTCATTAATAGGAGGGTTTTTTTGCATAATGACTCATTTATTTTTCTAGAGAAAATCAAGTGCCAACCAAGCACCACATCAGCACAGATTACATACTAGCGCACGTGTGTGTGTGTTTGAACAATAAAATTATTGTCATTAATCAAAAGAGAAATATAAAATATTACATTGAATTCAACCTCTAATAACTCTCTCACATAAAACTAATCACTCAATATAACTCGAAAACTCATCACAAAATACCCATTAACACGCTAAAAAATAGTTCCGAGACTCACCTTGAATAAACACAATCCATCTTGTCATCTACTACTCAAACAAAAAAGACAAATAAATCATTTGATCTCTTTGTAGCATTCACAGACTTGAATCAATTGGATCCACTGATCGAAATAATCTCAGATTGATTGAATCTACTGATTAGAGTAAAGATTAAAGAAAAAATGATGGCTGACCCTCTTGTAGATTCAAACCCTAGTTGGATATCAAGTATCTCAATTGTTGTCAAACAATAACGAACTCGATTATTGGCGAAGTCATTGATCTTTTGATAGCTACCCTAAACATAATACGCTACAATGGATAGTAGCCCCATAAGTGGAAATCGAAATGACTAAAATCACTAGCCATCCCCCAGCAGTTGAGATCGCACAAAGTCTCACGTGTGTCTTTTCCTAACCGCGAAGATGAATGACGAAGAGTAGCTCTTGTCGCAATCAATCCCGGAGTCTAAGAAGTCAAGATGGTTAGTGTGTGTGTATAAGGACATGTTTGATCATCTCTGGGGATTTACATGGCATCCATCATAGACACGGTTTTCCATGCATATATAGAGAGAGTTTTCCACACACACACACACACACACGTATATATGTGCGTGTGGGGGGAGAGAAAGATTTAGCTCCTTAGGTAAGGATTTGGGAGAAAAATGTTTTCATTCAAATTCAATTATAGGAAAACTAAGTTGAAAATCCATTCTATTGTGCCAACAATTCATATAGACATATGCTTTTGCACACTCACATGAACTAGGATACTTTTACCTTACTAGAAATCAAGTTTTAACTTGTAACTGTCGGTTGTACTTGTATACGTGTCGTTCGAATAAAAAACTTATATTGAGTTGATCTATCTTGTGTATTAAAAGAAATTGTTTTGAACTATTGTGATGAATGGATTCTTGTTTGATTTTCATTGTTCATGCATATTCCTAATTGCACAACCAGCTGGACAGTTATAAGTTGTTTCTCTCACCCCATTCAACACCCCCCACCCCCACTCTAGGGTGAGTTTCAACTACTAAGACCGTATCTCCCAAAAAGATTCAATAGGAAAGTTTCACGTCATACAACTCCCCCATTCTTCATTTTTTTAAATCATCCTTAATTTCACTAAGCCAATTTCTTCGACAATACATACAATACCTATAAATTGAACCACTTGATTCTACTTTATGTTCTCATGTCATTCTTAGTAAAGAGCTTATGAAATTACTCTCCCACCATTTAATTTCATTGCCCTTTACTAGATTCTATGATCTTCACTCTTAATACATTTTAACATTACCTTAGGTCTCTTTATACACACACATATAGGAAAATATTCTTATATATATAGTAATCCATATATATATATATATATATATATATATATATATATATATATATATATATTTGGAAAGTGAAAATTTTCACTGATAACTTCTACACTATTACATAATACAATCAGGTTATTCAACTGATATATCTGCACATAGTGTTCTAAAAATTGGATTAATCGGCTAATTAATTCTAATCGTTAGCAACCCGTGTAATATTACATTCAGCGCTCTGATTATGCGCTCGGGCACTTAATTGGGTCCAAAAATGATTAATCAGGCGCTTAATTGGGTCCAAAACGATTAAGAGCCCGATTAATCTGTTATTTATTAAATAGTAGATGAATTATGATATTTTATTATTGTATATTTTGCACAAAGTGATACTTATGTTTTTATTTTTGATTATTTTTCAAATTAACTTATTTAGCAATCTTTCTCCATCATTCTCTAAAGCTCATTATTTTGATTGATAAATTGATTAATTTTTTTATTTATTTTATTTTGCAGGTAAGTTATTTGATTTATATTTATATTGCAAAATTTGAAATCTTGAATTACTAATGCGAAGAGATAAGTTCTCTTACTTTTTCTTTTTTACTATTTATTCATATTGTCTTATTGTTCATCATATCATGGTTTATAACTAACATCTATATATTATCGTATATAATATTTAGGCATTTTTAATAATTAACTGTATATATTTATATGTAGTTGTGTATAAATATAATTAAATATATTAAAATATTCAATTTTGATTAATCTCCGATTAATTTTCGATTAATCCGGTTAATCATTATTCAGTGTTGGACCGCACGAATAATGAAACTGATTTTTAGAACACTGTTTGCGCAAAAGATTAGAGGGGAGAGGACCCTGGTCGTCACCCCTCACAAACCAATATTCTGCACCTATATAACAGAGAACACCTGAGCAATTACTGTTACATATAATGCAATACAATTCCCAATTAGAGCACAAAGCTAGAAGAGAAGCATCATTCCCAATACACTTCTTTCCTTCCTTTTTTCATCTTTATATTTTTCCTTTGCTAGCTTATTTCTCTTAAGTTTCTTCTTTTTTATGCTTCTAGAAATCTTTATAGGAGGCCCTTCATGAATCAAAACTAAAATGATGAGAATTAGCTTCACTCATTCATTTAGTGCTAAAAAGACAGTAATACTATTGTAGCTAAAAATCCTTAATCTTTGTTACACTTGTGCAACATTTTGAAGGGTCTCACAACTTTTTTACTATAATGGATGAGGCGAGCCATAAAAGCACATGTCTCATTAAAACAAACCATTAAATTATGAATATTTTTTAATCCTAAACCTGGTTTTGATTTGAATAGTTAAGCATTTCTGTTCATCCATATTATATGGACACCATCATCTATTAAGGAAAATATAGAAACATAATTGGACGAAATATTGTTTGTATTCACAGAGCCACAGTTTCTGGCCTGCAAAGCACTTTTAGAAACGCAGCTATTGACTACATTCTCTACAAAATCAGTACTCTTTTGTTAAATCAGATGGCAGAAAGTAGTTATGTGTATATATGATTCTCCAAAGTGTTAATCTAGTTCATAAGATTTTAAAACTGGAACTTTAATTATTAATCACATGACCATCTTAAACAAAGAACTTCAAACAGTTGGCAGGCTGTCACACCATGGCTAAGGCAAGTCATCTGGTATAAACTTTTATCAAGTGTTCTTAGAAGTATAAGTATATAAGAACAACCTATATATGACAAAATTACCTCAATTAAGGTTCCCATATCATTGCTGCTTCCATGATAATAATGGTAGAACTCAAATGGCAAATTGCCGACAGGATCATAACCTTTGACATAAACTTCTTCATGCTTTTGTGGATCAGTCTCCACATTCTCATCCATGCCTGAGCTTCTTTCACTCTCTATTTCATCAAACCGCTCATGATTTGATGAACCCTCCCCTTTTTTGAAGTTTACATCATTTGCACAACTACTTGCACCAAGGATAGTTTTCCAAGATACCTCAGCTGTCACAATAGCATCCTTGGCAGCATCCATGTCAGCAGCAGCAGCAGCTTGCCGCTCTTCTTCTTCAACTTCAGCACGAACTCTCTCAAGAAATTTATCATCCTCTCCTGGGAGAAAGTGTCCTGCATATGCACAAAATCTTATCTGATATTATTACTAGCAAGGAGTTAGATTCGAAACCATTTTAACTTAATACAAGCAAAAACTGGTATGTTTGATTATTGTAGAAGGTTTTGAATACAACTTATATTGTAATCAAGCACAAGCAATTATCGATTTTGTGTCTTTTCTTTATCCCTTAGAGGTCTATTTTGACTTGGGCTTGATAATTCCCATTATGACTTAATGCAATTTGAAAGGGTTGTGTTTGATTATCATAGAACTGTTTAAGGGTTGTGTTTGATTATCATAGAACTGTTTAAGGGTTGTGTTTGATTATCATAGAACTGTTTAGGATTTAATTACAGCTGTCATGTTAATCAACCCCAATGAATCAAATTTGAGTCATATGTTCTCTTTCTTTGAGATCTACTTTGATATGGTCCCAATAATTTTATTTGATTGAAGAGAAACATGCACACATGCAAGAACCCACACACTCATGCACATAGTCAAGGACTGGGAATATGCAGCAAGGCTGAAAAGAGCAGATTTGACAGGAAAAAAAGTGAAACTTCTCTTACTTGTTTAAAAAAAACATAAAACAAAAGTAAAGAAACATTGCAAATTGTTTTGTAGGGCTTCCCGGTGTGGGTGGACTTTCCCACAATCATCTCAGAACAGTCCATCATCTGGGATTTGTGTGGCTGCACCCAACAATAAACCAGTTGCTGGAGAGGGGACTTGCAGATGATGTTGTCATCATTGGGGGCTGGAGAGAGGTTTACAAATGACCACTGCAGACTAGTCTCGAAATTGAACCAAGAGAGGCCTGTATCTAATCTAGCTGACCACTCAAAACGGTCATGTTTGTTGATTTGTAAAGTTGCTGGAAAGCAATGCGCTTCAAAGCTGCACACCATGAATACTCTGCGAATTCGTGAGTAGTTTTGGGAAGTGATATTTGACTGAGTTGTGTTGGTTGGAGCGGTTGCTTTATGGTGTCTTCAATGATGGCTATAGTTCTTTCAGATTCTGAAGTGTTGGCTTGTAGGTGAACTAGTATTGTCTGCATTACGTTAGTAATATGTTTGTGTGAGTTCTAGATGTGTGTTTGCAGCTGAATAACATTTGTCTGCCTCTTGGATAATACTGAGTTCCTTGTGAAGATCAGCTTGCAATCTTGTGTTGTCAGGCTGTCTATCTTGTGTTCGTTAATTTGTGTGTATCAAGAGTATTACCATGGCAACTGATAAAGGGAGGAGGATAATTATCCATCTTTATTTCATTGGACAATATTTTTCTCAACATCACTAAAATAAAGAAAATTTTAACAAAAATTAAGCGCAAAAGATAGTGGGAGTATTTCTTGTAAGGAGAGACAAGGTTTCACATATTTCTAAGGATCGGCCTAAATCTGATAATCAAAGTATCAAAACTGAAGAATTGAGGATGTTCAAATAAGGTCAGCAACCTTGATATGTCCAATGCACAACCATGGTCCATGTCGCTCAGATGTACTCTCATTCATACAACATAATTTGATTTATGAGCTAACCAGATGATTCTATGGCATCAAAAATAGAGAATGGAGCACTAGCACTGCTATGGAGGTGAAGAGTTATTAAGGTGCTATCCACGTGTTGCCCCATACCCCCTGAATTTACACAAATTAATAAGAGACAGGACGTATTTTCCAGTGACATAATTTCTCTCCAGTTGGATCATGACTTAGGCTCTTTTCCAGTTCATGATAGTCCATAGTGGCTGCTTGAAGTTTTCTACTGAACTCAGTGCACTAGTGCATCTGATGTTAACTCCCGTTTACCTGATGTAAATTCCTTCCATAAATGGAGCAATCAGACTAAAAACAGTCTGCTTTTTTGTAACTTGAAACATTCTATACTTAAAACTCAAAAAACATGCATGATCATTAATTTCTAAATAAAATAATATTATATGTTGCACTTTAAACCCTTGCAACGGAATAACTCAAACCTTTTCAAGTTATCTTGTAGTATTGCAATCTCACCCCTTAATACAAACATTGTAATAAAACATATTTTGGCCTAAAATATTGTTTAGTTTTTTAATAAGAAAAACATATTTTGGTGCAGATTTAGAGAAGTTTGATGTGATTATTAGTATCAGAGCAGAGCTGGGTGATATCATGTTAAGGAGATCATGTTATACTTAGTAGGACTCCTGCTAATGGACTTACTATATGTATGATATCTCCATGAAATCATGTAAAAATGGATTTCTAATGTTTACTCACGTGATATGACTGGTATATGACCATGTAAAAATGTTCCCATAGAAGAAACAAGTACATTCTATCACAAGAAACAAAACTATATTATAGTTTTTCATGTTCATTAGACTTAAAAAAAATGTTTGTATCGTGAAGTATGCAGAATGGCACTTAAAGTACAAAGTTACCAAGGAAATGGAATGTTAGACCACCCGTATATTAACACTTCAAACAGGGAAAGATATGGCAGATGGCATCGCAAACAGCATTTAGTGTTGGAAAAACAGAAGTTAGATTTTGTGGTCTCCAAGCAGGTGATGGTTTGAAAACCCCGACCAAACAAGAAATAGTTTAGTGAACCAACTTATCCTGTGTAAAGAATTGACCAGATTGTAGACAAACACTAATTAACTCATTCCTATTTAAACCAAGTGATGGTTTGAAAACCCTTGCCAACAAGAAATATTTGAGTGGTCCAAATCCACCAGGTGATGAGTTCACAAATAATGACACTAACCATCTTGCTCTCCTTAATTGTTTTGACTTGCTTTCCTTAATTGTTTTGACTAACAAATGTATGATTTGACTCTTGACAATATAACACAATCATCATGATATTTTGTTTTGCTATCTCCTGCATGGAAAGTATTTCCTTAAAAAAAACTGTATGATATGAGCTTCCCAAAATATTTTGCTCAACCCTGTGGCTTTTTTGGATCTTTCAAGTAAGAAAACCTATGGATTTTGGTTGAAAATCATTGGATTACAGCTATTTAAAAGCGCAGAATCCTTTGAATTACAATTCAATTGTTTGACTGCCACATCAACTCAACCAAGAGTCATCTCTACAACTCCGGAGTTGTACCTGGAAACAGTGTAGCACACCAGGTTTTTTAGAACAAAAAACAAATCTAATCTCCTGATGAAGCAAACCAGAAAGTAGCACATGGAACTAAGAAGAGATACACAACACTGAGAGAGACACCTGGCATAAAAAGAAAAGAGAGAAACCTGCTTGGAATCTGCATGCCTGGGCAAAAGAAGGTAAGCCCAACCACTCATACACTCATACTTAAAGTTCAACAACTTTTTAATTTGTTTTTTTTTTTTTTTGTCGTTGGGTGGGTTGGGGGGGGGGGGGGGGGGGGGGGGGGGGTAGATGCTTCTGAAAATTGAAAATTTGAGCTGTATTTCACAAAAGTCCCCTTCCAGACAGATTTATTTGCATATCAAGGTATATGTACATTCATAATTACATGATTTTTTATTTTTATTTAAACCAGTGACACCAGTAAACTCCATTTTTTACAAAAATGTTGGTGTAAAACGACACTTCACTTGGACACCCACCATGTCGCCACACAAGGAAAAAAAGTGGAAAATTGGGTACATTAGTTTAAAGAAGGGAAACGAATAGAAAGAATATTTAGAAAGGATCAATGAAAGAAAATAGAAATAAGGAGTAATAAACACATGTATTTGTATTTTACTCCAAGAGTCATCCAAACTTGTCTCCTGATTTTTTTTTAAAACTATGTTAACTGTCATGATTGGTAAACAAGTAGTGACACAGAGCCTATTGATCCTCTAAATATAGAACCAATATCACACAGTCACACACTCGCATGCACACGAGCGGGCACACACACACATAGATATCTCTACATATAAAGGTAGACTTGGGTTCTTTGTGACGGTATTAGAAAAGCAAATCCTTTCCATTCAGACTCAATGTTAGGAAAAATAAATTGAAACTTCGCTTTATTCAAGTTGATCTTGTTAGGATTGTGACTGGAATACGTTGTGAAGGTAGACGAAGCTTCGGAGATCAAAGAACGGATGTGCACAATGAGCTGTGCACAGCATAAGTCGACTTATACTTTGGTAGTCGACTTATGATAAGAATTAGTCGACTTATACATTGGTATAGTCAACTGGTATTGCAAACAGAAAGTAAGATTCTCGATTTTTGGTCAGACTATCGACTTATACTTCTGTATAGTCGACTAATAGACATGATTAGTTGACTTACAGTCAACTAATATCGGTTCTGGCAGTTTCCTTTTATGGATATGTTTCCAGTTTTGAGTTGGATTCAATTTTTCTTTCTTCTGAGGCGGTGATCGTTCGTATTGATGGAGTTTGCATAAGACTAGGAGGGTCCTATGGTCCATAAATAACCCCTTGGGGTTGGCCTTCAATGTTTCAAATTAAGAGAAATTTGTATGAGAAGTTTTAACCATAAGGGTTCGCTGTTCTAGGCGGCCATCAAAGGGGCTTGTAATCTTCTGAGCGAGAGGTGTAAGTGTTTCTTATTGTACTTCTCCAAAATTTAATGAAGTTTCCCCCTTCTCCCATGAACGTAGACACGATCTGTTTGATCAGTGGAACCATGTTAAATTGTGTGTTGGTTTTCTATACTTCAGAATATCTTCTTCTCTTTTTCTTCTCGTTGCTCGTCGATTCTGTATTACTTCCGCTGCGCCACCCTAGCAATTGATCGTGGGGGCAATTCACAATAATTGGTATCAGAGCAAGGTCAACGTGAATCTGCAATCAAGTACGATATTCAGAAGTTTGATGGTGTCATCAATTTCAGTAGGTAGTAGATTAGTATGAATGTCATCTTGACTCATAGTGAGTTGAAAAAAGCACTACTCGAGGGGAGAAAATGCCTCAAAATACGAAGGAAAAAACTTGATAGGAGTTGGATGAGAAAGCCTTGACAGCTATTCAGCTTTATTTGGTGGACGAAGTGTTGGATGAGTTTTCTTCAGAGAAAACAGCATTCTCGCTGTGGGAGCGACTTCAGGACCATTATCTGAAGAAGTCGTTGGCAAATCGATTGATTCTGAAGCAGTGTCTCTTCCTTCTCTGCATGCATGAAGGTACACCTATCAAGTCTCACATTGAAGAATTTTCTTCTATTATCAATGATTTAGATAAGATAGAGGTTAAGATAGAAAATGAGGATCAAACACTTCTATTATTGTGTTCTTTACCTTCTTTATATAAGAACTTTAGGGAAACTATCATATATGAAAGCAAATCAACTATCAAGGTCAATGAGGTCAAGAAGCATTTGCTCAACAAGAAAAAAATTAACCAGTTGACAGTCTCAACGTGATGATTCCAAGAAAGCTCACTTTTCAAAGGAGAAGAATAGTAATGAAAGTTTCACGAGTAACCTAAAACACAAATTTGGTGCGCAACTGGTGTCACAAGAAGGAGCACATTAGAATTGATTGTTGGACTCGAAAGAAGAAATAACCAGATGCTAATGTCACTGAACTGGCTGGAGGGGATGAAGAAAAGTGTGACATTCTATATATTACAGACAGATCGGTCAGTTAAAAAAATAGATGAATTATTGACTCTGGATGTTCACAGCATATCGGTTCAATTAGGAGGATGTTCTCCTCATACACTTTAGTTCAAAGAGAGAGGTCTTCATAAGAAATTCTGCTACGAGTAAGGTGATTGGTGAAGAAACAATCTAGTTCTGTTCTCATGATGGATGCATCACTACTCCTCAATGTGTTCATCATGTTCCCGAATCAAAGTACAATATCATCTCTCTTGGAGCCCTACATGGAAAAGGGTTCAATTTCAGTTTTGAAGATGGTCTTATGAAAGTTTTCAAATAAGCCCATGTGAAGTTTCAGGCCGAACGTGTCGGCAATTTTTACTATTGCGAAATTCGAAGATTACAGTTAGTGGATTGCAGTTATCCTAGCCTTCAAGATCAAAGATTGTGGAACGATCGGAGACTACAATGGTTTCGAACTCGGATTTTCAGTTTTATCTCGAAAGAATATTGAGACTAGGCGGCACCAACGCACAACAAGAAAGTCCAGATCGTTACTCTTATGGTGGAGCAAATTCTCATAAATCCTGCGTGAATCAAGGAGATCGTTGGGTGATCGGGCCTGAACTTGTTCGACCTAATCAAGTTGTGAACCCCGTGATGGTGCTATGGAGAAGAGGGAGTGAGATAGAGATGAAGCCAAGAGTTGTTCAACTGTGCATTGATGTGAGCACATGGAGCATGGTGGCTATTCTCGAACTTGGACGTATTCAAGTCAAGAGAAAGAATGTTTGGATTGTGACTGGAATATGTCGTAAAGGTAGACGAAGATTCAGAGATCAAAGAACGGGTGTGCGCAAAGAGCTGTGCATAGTATAAGTCGACTTAAACATTGTATAGTCGACTTATGATAAGAATTAGTCTACATTGGTATAATCGACTGATCTTGCAAACAGAAAGTAAGGTTCTCGATTTTTTTGTCATATTAGTCGACTTATACTTTTGTACAGTTGAATGATAGACATGATTAGTCAACTTACAGTCGACTAATATCTGTTCTGATAGTTTGCTTTCCTGAATTTGTTTCTAATTTTGGTTTGATTTTGACTTTTCTTTCTTCTGAGACGGTGGTTATTCATATTGATGGAGTTTGTATAGGACTATGAGGGTCCTATGGTCTATAAATAACCCCTTACCTTCAATGTATTCAATTTAAGAGAGATTCGTGTGAGAAGTTTTAGCCAAAAGGGTTTGTTTTCTAGGCTGCCATCAAAGGGCTTGTAATCTTCCTAGCGAAAGGTGTAAGTGCTTCTTTTTGTACTTTCCCAAAGTTTTTTAAAGTTTCTCCCCTTCTCCCGTGGGCGTACACACGATCTGTTTGATCGGTGGAATCACGTAAATTGTGTGTTAGTTTTCTATACTTCGGAATATGTTCTCTTTTTCTTCTCGTTGCTCATCTATCATGTGTTGCTTCCGCTGCCGCCCCAGCGTTGGTCATGGGGGCAATTCACAACAGATCGATATTGTTATGAGTGCATAAAAAGCAAACATCAAGTGTTTTTAATTTTTTTTTGGCCTATGTATCAAGTAGGTTCAGAATAAAAGGCCTAAATAGCTAGTGAGTTTAATGGTGTAGAATACTTGACACTAGAAAAACTTTTATATAAAGGGTTTTAAAGTGTTTAGATCATGACCAAATGGATCAAGAATTTGGATACTCAAAGTCGTCATAGATATAAGCAACATGCTATTTTCGGTCATCTATTGGTGCCTAGTTGATGCATAGGCAAAAAAGAAACTTTAAACCACTTGATTATTGGTTTTAAGTCACTTTAAATGACGTAAATCAACTTCGACAGGGTACATCTTCCATTTGTATGGCCTGTCATTGCTGAATGGGAAGGATTTAGCTCAAAATCCTTCCAAAAATAGCCAAATCTTACACAGACAACACAAACACATCCAAGTCCCTGTATCATAGTGTTCAAAATTTGCCATTTTAGGCACCCCGACACAAATTGTCTCTTGTCTTTACAATGGTTTAAACCCTCAAAAGCTACATTATAACATATATAACCTCAAAGTAGACTTAAGCATATCCAACTAAATTAAAGCTCTTGCAAGAATACCTAGATTATACTACAAAATATACCAATTAGAATTTACAAAATAAAATTTTCATGTATCCTCCAAATGTTACTTTTCATGTATAGCCATCCAGAATAGACATCGAGTATATTATTATTTTTCACATGTAACCATCTTGCATAAACACGTCCTCCACGTCTTTAATATTACAATCAAAAGCTTGCTAAAAAACTAATACTAAAAAATATCATTGTACATATGCATTCTACACATTTAACTATTTAATTTTATAAATATAATCATCTTTTTTGCATACATGCTATAAATAATCCTAAATTGGCACAATATACACATAATTAAACTCTTGAATCTTTTGCACCACTATTTCAAAAAGATTTATTTCATCACTGAGACTTGCTTCAGTGGTAAAATGCAAAGATTGGATTGTGAGAGATTCTAGGATAAAAGGCAAGCTACAATCTCTGCGGTAAAATAATAATACTAGTAGTAGTAGGAAGATTTATTTATTTGCACTTGCCAATAAATTTCTTTATCCACAATATGAATGAACCATGTGTAGTTGGACATTGCACAACATGTCTAAACACACATAGTCCACACCAGCATCAGCAACCACTCGAGAAAAGAAAAAAAAATATGTGTGGATCTCGATCTCCTGTATACCAACACTTACCATGAAAATGAACTATTTAGGAAAAAAAAAATTTAGGACAAAATTATAAAACGGCTAAAAATTTCATAGATAACACCATCATTTACAATCGCTTGAGGAAAGGAAAAAAAAGCACGAAACAAATGTGGAGAGGTCGATTTCCTTTCTACCAATACTTTTTTATGCAAGTTTATGCTTTAGAAAAAATTGGAAAATTCATAATCTACTAGTGTCTTTTTATTTGTTTGCTATGTTGCATACACCATTTATAAAGCCAAACTCGTACCATGATATAAATATTAATTTTTATCTTTTACTTCTCCACAGCAATAAACTTTACGTACTTTCAAGTATATGTGGCATTAGCACATACCAAAGGACTACTTACTATTTTACCAAAAAAGTAGTATTGTCGAAAAGAGATATCCTTAGCCAAAAGAAATCCTCTTGGGCCATTTTCTAGATCGCAATCCTCATGATTTAGTCAAAAATTGACAACCAAACAAGCCATCCTTTGGATTTTCCAAAACCATTGGAGAATGGGATCTATGACTAGAATACTCAAGAATGGGTTAAGGCTAGGGTAGGGTTAAGGTTAGGATGGAGAGAGTGAGTTGGCAACAATTGGATTCAATGTTAGCGGCTGGCGACTCGCAATTAACTCAATTTCAGACAAAATATCTTCACATCTCACTGTTAAGAGCAAGTCCCTTTATCATGTATGTGTTCTGTATTAGTTAAGCAATTTCAAAGGATAAATGAAAATTTAGGAAAAGGGTAGATTCCCTTCCAAACTTTTACAAACCATAAAGCCATAAGCTTTTGTGGTGTGACTCAAGTAATATAATTAGTCAGATAGTAAACGGATGGAATTGAAGTGGTGTTCAACATTATAAGGACTACATGGCTTTTGTGTTGGCAGCAACAATTAGTGACATAGGCCTACCAAATGAATTAACATCAATAAAAAGGATTTACTGCATACTCTTAATTTTAATAACAAAAACTATGGAATCAAGCTTTTTCCAAGATTGGGATTTCCAAACTAATCATGTATATGGAAGAACAAACAAAACAAACATAGAAATCATGCCTTGTTTCTTCAACTTTTGAATTCTTACGGAACGAAGTTCCTGCAACTTCTCCACGACCAAGACAAGCTCAAGCTGAAATTTAAAAGAGTATATTGTCGTAAATGTTTGAGGTTAAAAGATGGATAATTCATTATGAACCATGAAACATTTTAAGAAATTGCAACAACAACAAAGCCTTTATCCCAAATTTTGGAGTTGGCTACATGATTCCTTTTCTTTCATTCAGCTCTATTAAGGGCCATCTCCTCAGTTAAGGATTATCCTAACCCTCTTAGTTGCGTCCATTCAAGGTCATGTAAACCTCCGTTTGGTTCTATTGCTCCCTTAAGTATGATCCCATCACTTTCCTAAGGATAAATAGCACCAAAATACCCCAACCTTTAGGGGTAGTTTCATGAAAATGCCCTCAACTTTGTTTCGGTTCAAGTTGCCACCCCAGCCTAGTGGAGCTAACAGCCATTATCCTAGTGACCATAATACCCTCTGCTCAGGTATTATGATTTTTCTTACTTTTTTAAATAAAGCAAATTTTCTCTAAAATTAGAAAGAAAGATCAAAAAGATAATGGAGAGTTGGGTTTTTCTAATATTTACATGTCATCTTCTTCCTCTTCAATCTTCATCCCTGGTAAACCTTTTTTCCCTACTCCGCCACCAATACCTCTACCACCACCACAAGCTCAACCACCTACTTCACTATTTCATCCACTATTTTCTCATTGTCTCCATCTTTACTATCACTAATTTGTCACCTCCTTTTCATTCCCAAGTTATCTTCTTTCCCTCCTCTTCCTCCTTTGTCTTGATAACCATCCCCTTCACCACTTCCTCCATCTTTTCTCCATAATTAATGTTAGATCTAGAAAAAAGATCCAATTTTTAATGCAACAAAATTAGTATAATCTATTAGAATTTTGAATCTTTCTATTTTTCACATAGCTAGAAAGAATGGATTCCTCTAATTTTATTGTGAAAAGTAGCATTTGACGTTATTGTGGGTAATGAAACACTTCTCTGAAAAGATATGGAATTTGGGTTATGAAAATGTTTAAATTATCAAAATAAAATCTTTATAATTTATGGTGTCAAAATGTGAAAATGTTAAAAGGGGGTTAGGTTCTAACATCAATAAGTTAGTTAAAGAAAACATGAAATTCAATTCAATAACGAGGATGAAGATTAAGATTGAACACAGTGTTATCGAGGCGCGAAGGATCCAGCGCACACGAAGCGTAAGGCACAAGGCGAGGCGATCGCCTCACTTCAATAAGGCGCATATTTTTTTTCTTTTTGTTTGGATGTATTATGAATGTACTCTTTTCTATGTATGGATGTATTATGGATTTCTTCTTTGTATGGATATATTCTTTTCTTTTTATTGATGTATTATGGATGTATTCAGTGAGGTATATAATTCAGTGAGGCGCATGGTTATGAATGTATTCTTTTTTTTATATTCTAAGATATTGAAAAATGCACACTAAAAATATATTAAAAATTTACACTAAAATGTACACTAAAAATGCATCAGAGACAGATCTATTCCTCTTTGTTTCTCTCTCGTTCTTCCTCTCTCTCTCCTGATCTCTTTCTCCTCTCCAGCTCTCTCCCCTCTCTTCCTCTCTCTCTTAATCTCTCTCTGTCTCTCTTCTCTCTTAGAGATAAGAGATCTCTGTCTCTGAGAGAGATCAAGAGAGGGTCGAAAAAAAGGGAGAGAGAGCTGGAGTGGAGAGAGAGTGCTTACCTGGCGACGACGATGAAAGCGATAGTGATGAAGGTGACGGCGACGAATGTGGGGGCCCCTCTGCCCTAGATCGGGTTCGCCTGGTGTAAAAAAGTTGATTTTTTAATTTTATCTAACTTAAGCGGGCCGGGTTTACCCGCTAAATGAGTGGATTGTAACCCTATCAGCCCCACAAACAATAAGCGCATAGAGGCGATTGCCTCGCGCCTCACGCGAGGCGCATGCAAGGCGCATTCGGGCGCGCGCCTCGCACTGCCCGCGCGCCTCGCCTGCGATGCGGGGCGCCTCGCTTCGCCTCGCGTCTCTTCGCCTCGCGCCTGAGGCGCATCGCCTCGATCGCCTCTAACAACACTGATTGAACAATGGAGGTTGGATAGAGAAATCCATTTGTAACTACAAAGAATGGTAGAAATTAAAGTGGATAGATTAAAGTAGAAATCGGGGCAAAATTAAAATAGATAAATTGGGGGAAAACCATAAAATTTAGGGATCAAGTTTGATTAAAAGAGATTCACGGATTATTTATGGGTTATATTTCTTGTAGAAATCCAAGATCACTCATTTCTTGTAGTTACGAATGGATTTGGTAGAGAGATGAAGGTGAAGATGATGAAGATTAAGATGAAGAGTGAGTGGGATCTAATTACTAGCTTAATTGAGAGCAAGGATTATTTATAATGGACAAAAGGGTATTTTAGTCCATATAACATCACGTGTAAGTCATGTGAGGGTACTTAACTGACGGTTCACTACCAGAAGGTAGCAAACTTTGGGAAAGTTTGAGTTATTAAGTTGAATCAAAATGAAGTTCAAGGTATTTTCCAAAAGGTGGGGGTATTTTGGTGTATTTACCCTTTTCCTAATCGATGCACTTATTGGCCTCCAATGTGCATGCCCAAACCAACATGTTTATCACCAAATCAACATGCTTTAATTGAAGGAAGACAAATTAGTAATTGTTTCTTGATGGAACAAGTTAATCAGCAATTTTAATAAGCCTCATGGAAAGAGAGCATGTATCAAAGTGGATCTTCAAAAAGCTTTTTGATAGCATCAACAGGGAATTCGTGTACCATATGATGTGTTGCATGAAATTCCCCCACTCAATGGATATTATGGGTTAAAGAGTGCCTCTCAAACCCTACTTTCTCTGTTCTAGACTTCTAGTAAATGGCTCTCCAGCAGGTCTTTTTGGTAGCAATAAAGGTACAAGACAAGGGGATCCTCTTTCCCCGCATATTTTTGTCCTGGCAATGGTGTATTGGTCTATTAGCATGGAATTAGCTATTGAAGCTGGCAGTATATAGAATCTCGAAAGAAGCCCAACTTGCAAATCTCCCATTTACTCTTTTTTTATGACATTTTAGACTTTGTAGAGCAAACAAGGCCTCTTTGAAAGGAGTTAAATAGTTGTTACTGGACTTGTCACTCAATACAGGGCTAAGCAAAAACAAAACACAAGAAAGATATTTTTCAACAAAGGATGCCATAGCAAAGTTGAGCTCAGTGCTATTCTGGAGACAGCGGTTGGGAAACTCCCTGTAAGATAGAGTAGTCTCCCTCTCTATATTCAGTACCCTAAAGCAAAACATTTCTCTCCCCTCATAGATAAACTGAGAGCAAGAATAGATGGTTGGATGACACATAGCCTTTCTTTTGCTGGTAGGTCTGAGCTAATCAAAACTGTTCTTTACAGTACCCTAGCTTATTGGATCCGTTCATTTTTCCTTCATCTATTACCAGAGAAATTGATAGAATTTATACATATTTTCTATGGGAAGGAAGAATGCATGTTGAAACTGGGCAGATATTTGTAGGACAAAAGTTTAAGGGGGCTTTTGGAATCAGAAGACTTGCAAGCAGCACGCCTTAAAATGATATGGAGGCCATGTACTTCTAAATCTCAATGGTTTTGGATGCGAGAAAGGTATTTCAAGAAGCAATGTTTTTGGAACACAAAAGCTCATGTCCTTGACTCTGGTTACTGGAAACAGATTATAAGTATGAAGCATCATGCTACACAATGTATGAAGAAACAAATTGGCAGTGGGCAAGATACTCAACTCTGGTATGAGCCATTGCGGAATGAAGGCAGAATAGTGGATTTGTTGAGACAGGAAACTCCTCAATTAACAGGTAGACAAGCTTGGTTAGTTAGCAAATTGATTCAGAATGGACACTGGACTTTCTCTATTCCAGCTCAAAGCCCTACCTGGGACTCTATTTCTTTTATCAGAATATCAGTCCAAGCTGATTACTGACTTGGACAGCATCAACAACAGAATCCTTCTCCTATGCTTCAGCTTGGTAGTATATCAGAGAACCAAACCCTCACTGTGGGTACAATAAGGTGATATGATTTCCCTCTTCAAGCCCTAAAAACTCTTGTTGCTTGTTAAGAGCTCAAATTGATAGACTCCCAACAAGATCCAGATTATTTAACTTTGGTATTGTCCAGAAGATTAACTGTGTGCTATGTAATAATCGGAACTAAACATAGAGACCATTTATTCGTTGAATGTCCCTACTCAGCTTACGTACGGACATTATGTAGGTTGAAGCTGAAGCTGCAGCCATGAACTTTAAGAAACTCTATTTATCAAAGAAGAGTTTAAAGCCTGGGATGGAACCTATAAACTCTCCAGGCTAGTATTGAATGCAACTGTCCGGAACATCTGGCAAGAGAGGAATAGAAGAATCTTCAACCAGCACACGCTTCACAAAATCATGGTATTCATGAAGATATATGAGGACATCAATACTGTAATGCTCCGACAACTTTACTGCGAGATCGAGGCGTTACAAATACATTTTTGAGAACTTGTCAATGGAAAGTAGGAAATTATGTAAACCATCTTGATATTTTGTAAAATTGGGGCGTATAAGATTTTTTTCTATTGTGTATTGAGCAAGGGTGGACTGGTTTTTCCCTCTTTAGCTAGATCAGGATTGTAGTGGATGACGACAAAGGTCCCTCTGTTACTCAACTCTTAAATCTCTACTGTGAGGGAAATTGCCCTAACTACTGTATGCAATATGTACGTGTGTATGTGTTTATATCAGTGAAATATTAACCTTTCAAAAGAAATTATATTATATATATGGGTAAAGTGTTCCTAGCAGGTCTCCTTGGATTACAATCTAAGGAAGTGGCGTAAAACTCCAACATCCTTTTTTTTTTCCACGTCCGACCACACGTTATCATCTTCATATTTTAAGATGTATAAATATAAAAAAAATCAAGTGATTTGAAGTTCATTTACTGAATGATCTAATCGTACCCAAAGAAAATAGAGTAACAAACTCTAAATCACGTGATTTTTTATATTCATACATCTTAGAACATGAAGATGATAATGTGCGGTCGGATCATGAAAAAAAATCAGAATGTTGTAGTTTTAAGCCGCCTCCTTAGATTGTAATCTAAGGAGACCTGCTAGGAATACTTTTCAATATATATAATTATATATATAGGAAACTATTCCAGTGAGAACCATTCTCACCGAGCGCTTCGTGCGAACTCCACAATCGGCCACACGTGGATGATCTGAACCGTTCATCTTGATCTACACACTGTAATTAAGTTACAAATGAAAAATCACGCGATTCTGAATCTTTTTACCCATGCATCAAATGACATATTTATTCTATGGCGAATATAACATATGTTTTGTGACCACTTGATGCATGGGTTAAAAAGTTCAAAATCGCGTGATTTTTTATTGATAACTTAATTAGCGTATATGTAGATTAAGATGAACAGTTCGGATCATCCACAAGGTGACTCACCGTAAAGTTCGCACTAGAATATTTCCCTATATATATAGAGAGAGAGAGATAGACTTGTGTCCTAAAAGAATTTGAGCTCGAATCTTCTAACTCAAATACAACCCTCCGACATTCAAATACAAGATCCACTCCGTTGAAGCTGATCTATATTATTTCAAGTATCTATAAACCAAAAATCAAGTGTTTTGAATATTTTTTGTCCATCCATCAAGCGGCACAAAATGGACGGCCTAAAGTAGTGAGTTGGTTAGATCTATGTCTTTAAACATACAAATTCTCGATCCGGCCATTTAATTATGATCAAAATATTAAAACTCGTACAAACCAATTTTTGTTAGGTTTCAAATGTTCTACACTGTTAAACTAACTAACTCACTATTTAGGCCGTCTGTTTTTCTCCTACTTGATGCATGGGCAAAAAGTATTCGAAACTCTTGATTTTTGGTTTATAAATACTTAAAATAATATAGATCAACTTCAACGGAGTGGATCTTATATTCAAATGTCGGATATTGATATTTGAGTGGGAAGGATTCGGCCTCAAATCCTCTTGGAAGAACAAAAGTCTCTCTCTCTCTCTCTCTCTCTCTCTCTCTCTCTCTATATATATATATATATATATATATATATATATATATATATATATATATATAGTCATTCCTTGCATAAATTCTACATAATCCATTATGAGGCGCATAAATCGTTTATGCATTATGTGTTTCTAAAGTGCACGACTGCACGCATAATTGACCACATTTTAGAACACTAATAGGAGCAACCTCTAATTTCTTATGGATGCGCTCATTTTTTTATCATTTTTCTTAGTGTATTGCCACTAGTCCATCTAAGCATTCTCATTTTAGTCATTCGTTTTTTGGACATGTTGTATCTGGAGTTCCCAACTTTCTAATTATAGAGTCTCATAGGTGTTATAGCCATCCTATAGAATTTTTCTTTCATTTCCTGGATATTCTATGATGAGACAAAATCCCAAAAGCACCTTCTCCACTTTAACTATCCCGCTTTGATTCTATAAAACACAATTTTCCCTTCAATTTCATGGATATTCTACAATGAGAAGAAAATCCTAAAAGCACTTCTCCACTTTAACCATCCTGTTTTGATTCTAGAAAACATAACATAATTACATTATCTTGAAAAATGACTTATCCCAAATAGAGAAAATGAACACTATTGTATTTCTTAACCATCAATCTGCATTATATACTCATTCTATATGAGCATATTAGTAAGTTGCATTCTATATATTTTGTTGTCGTTCTTATACTTCTAAATGCTTTAGATTCTCAAACTTCTATCCATATATTATATGATAGTTAAAATTAATAAGTATGGACATTTTCATCATTTCTAGATTGTAAATTTGGGAATGAGAAAAAAAATCCATACTGCCGGCCCCAAAATTTTAAGAAGAAGGCTTTGTTGGTGGTGATGGTGATGGTGGAGCTGCGGAAAAATCAGTATCAAGCACTCAAATAACATGTGAGCGAAATCCTGACCTCTGATTCTAGTCTTTCTCTCTCCTCCTTCGCTTTGAGTTTGGCAATTGCCTTCATACTTTCAACCTAGAAACATCAAGCTTAAATTAATCTTAGGCGAGAAATTCAGAAATTTACAAAATCCTCGAGGTTAATTTAAAAGATCTAAGCATAAACAAAACTGTACAAGCCAACAACTGACACAAAAGAGAAGATGAAAATCTCTAACCTAAGGCTATGATCCTAAAACCGAAAAATAAATTTGATCAATGATCATTTGATGAAACTGTTTCAATGATCATTTCAATGATATGGTTTATTAAACCATAAAGGATAGGAAAAATAAACACAATGTGCAATGTTGTTGAAGATAGAGGTTTTACCTGACCCAATTTTCACCCTTATGTGACTCCACTCAGTTATAACTAAGGGGGTAAAATGGTAATTTCAGAAGATTCTGAAAAAGGCATCAATGAGAATTAGTTGTTAGGAACAGAAGCACACAAGAGTTGTGTCCCTCAACAGGCATTTTGTGGTACTGGGCAAGGACTTGGGATTTAAAATTAGAAGGCACAACAAAACGAGAGGTTGCTTTTTTTTTTTAATAACATAAATATAGAAAAAAAAAGATTTACACATGCATATCTAGAATACTCTTCTTACTCTAGATAATGCACTAACCTAGCAAAGTAGATGAGAATTTTGTTGCAAATTAAACAATATTAAAAAAATAAAAAATTATAAAAAAAAGTTTCTTCTATACATTAAACTTTTAAAATAAAAATCCTCTGGCCAACAGATCTCTGTAAAAATTATCTATGATGTTATTTCTAAGTAACTATATTATATTTATGTAATATATTAATATATGCATAATACAATACATCTATATTATATGAATTAATTTTATTTCCTTACACACGACATGTGTGGGTCTGCTTGAACAGTAGGAAATAGATATACTTTAAGTCATATATATGGGCATTTATGAGTCCTATGCATAGGATGAGCGGCAGTGCCTGCTCTCAAATATTTTACAAGAACAGTGAGCCACAGGATCTAATCTATAAGAACGACGACAATTTGATAGACGACAATACCTTCCGCCTCGCAATGTCCTTGGCAATTTCTCGAGCTCTCCATTCATCAGCATCCTGATCAGCATTACCATAGTCGTCATGCTCCTGCAGAAAAATCAGCAACCCATAAGCATATAATATCAGTTATATAGTACCTGAATTTCATGTTGAGCACTATAATAAATATGTGATTATATATAAGGATTTTCCTACAGCAAAATTGAATTCAAGCTGATCTGATAAGCCAGAAATTCACCACCTTGCGCATCAGTTCTGCTACATGTTTTCGTCTTTTCTTCCTCCAGCGCTTATTCCTTTGGCCTTTTGCAGCTTTTGAGCTAATCTGACTGCCACTGATTGTTGCTCCCATGAACCTGATTCATTTGTAATAGCACTGAAAGGAAAAAGTTGATCCCTAAGAGTTGAAATTAAGGAACGTGCAGCCTCCAACGAAAGAGACTCTTGAACATTTAGACTAATCCTCTGCGCTTTAAGCATCTTCATAATTTGCAGTGATACATCATCATTTGAAGATGAAGCATTATTTTCGCTCGATTGTCTGATTGAATGAATTTCCTCCAGTTCTTTCTGCCTGCAAGAACCAACAACTTATTATAACTTGATCATCTGATATGACATTAAAGAACACAATGATGGGGGACATACAGTGCTTTCGCAAGATTGACTGTATCTTGTAAATTTCTTAACTGCTGGCTGACATTTGCAGCATTCCAGTAGGAACTGACAGGAGTTTGGACAGGTGGCATTGCTGGTAACTGAGATGGCACGCCAGAATACAATGGTGTTGGTATCATTGTCGCAAGCCCAAGAGAGAATAGCAACTGCAGGAAAATAATTTTCTCAAATGTTTAGCAATAATCATAGTTTTTTTTAAAAAAAATTAAAATGAAAAACTAGATTACATGTACAAACTGCATTCAGCAAAATTCCAAACAATCCTCACAATAAAAACTAATTTTGACAAAAATTGCATTCAGAGAAAAACTCGGATTTTTCTTCTCCAGACTTGCACTATAGAGAATTGCTAACTGGATTGCAACATAACCCTAAATTGAAACTAAAATTGTAATAGAAAATCTGGCAAGAAGTTCAACTAACCTTTTAAAGGAACCCTAATTCTCAAATGGATTAGTTAAAGGAGGTAAGAGAGAAGGGCAAAGAAAATCCCCCTTGTCTTCTCGATTCTTCGAAGGCTCTTTGCGAATAGGTGTCCTCTGCGAAATCCTCCATTTTTTTTTCTGTTTTTTTAAGGGAAAGGATGGGGACTGAAAATGAGATCCCCGCCTGCTTAAATGCTCCAAAAATTCTGTTTATTTCATTGGTTGAAAATGAAAGTGGAAGATGAAGAGGAGATGGCAGATAGAATCCATACGATTTTATTGGCAGGAGGAGAGAGCGGCGGCGCCGGTGGAAGTCCAGCGATGGGAGAGGGGGAAGAAGAGGAGCGGGGAGCAGGAAAACAGAAAAAGAAAAAAAAAATTAAAAAAAAGAAAGAACAAGAAGAAGAAAGAAGAGCGGGGATTGAGCCGGTTCGAATTCGGGTCGTTTTTTATAAGATCCACACGTGGATCCATTAAATATTTGTGGGAGCACTTGGTGGTGCAAACCCAAGGGCTGTTTGTTTCGCCGTAAAAGTCTGTAATTCGTAAATCACTTACAACCCGATTACAAATATGGCATTTGTTTGGACCGTAATTTATAAAAGACTTATACAACTCAACTACTACTCACATGCAACTCAATTATCACTCACTTACAGTTCAGTTACAGTTAATTTTGTGGTCATACAAATTTGTATTATTTTTTGATGTTAATATTAAATTTTTTTAATATTTAGCATTTTTTTATTGATTTACAATATTAAAACTTTTTAAATCACCAAACAGTTAATTTTGTGGTCAATTTTTTCACTTACGACTTACAAATTACGACAACCAAATACCGTAAAATACAATATATTTTCCCACTTACAACTTTATATTACTAACCAAACACCATAAAACATGCATGCATGTAACTCATTTATAACTGTAAAAGAGTTTACCAATTACGACTTACAAATTACGACCAATTACGACAACCAAACAGACCCTTGCACAAGTTGGTAAGACGTCATTTGCTTGCTGTAAAAAGCCCGAAATAACCAGCCACAATTTTGAAGTACTTCAAGGGTTTTGGGTACTTCGGTGATCATTTCAGATATTTGTTTGCGTATAAGTTTTGAAGAGCCTTAATTGAAAGAAATTAAAAGAACTTTAATGCGGATTAAACTAGCATGGATCTAGAATCAATTACATCTCAAGAAGAATTTAAATGCATATTCATATATACACATACCTGAAGCCATTAGTGGAGAATGGATAAATGTTGAAGAGGACCTCGATTCTTTCTTTGATCCTGCAATAACCCTAATGCCAAACCCTTCTTCTCTCTATCTCCTTCTCTTTTCACAACCCTTGCAAATATGATGGATATATCTCAAAAGAAATGAGAGAGCGTTGTTTTCTTTACAGGAGGAGAGATGAGGGTCTAACATTTACAAATAACCCCCTGAGATAAAACCACCCATCATGGCCCCTTTATACCTCATGTGATTATTAACTTATATAAATGTAACTTTAATATGGGCATCTATAATATCAGTTAACCTTAATTAGGAATCCAATTGAATAGGGTAGTGGGCCACTTAATCTTTAATGTGAGATTAACATTCTCCCACTTGGACCACTAGCCGATTATGTTAAAACTTAAACAAATAAAAGAAAAGACTCATTTTCAAAAAAAAAATATTTTGACTCCATTGGATTCCATACTGAAAAACTTTGACACGTGATCACGAATTTTAAAAACAACAACTGATAAGCCCAAATAATGAAATACTGTAATACTGCAATTAGCTTGGACCACCAATGCGAGTCATAGCGGTTATACAACATCTATGTCATACTCCCTTCTATGTACCACAACATTGATAACCCTTACTAATTGAGCCATAACCAAAATGACCCCTGTAATTGTCTTGTTAAGACATTTCCTGTTTAACAAACATCCATACATAATATGTGCACACATAATTGGATAACAGGAAACACAGAAACAAACTTTTATTGCGCAATATTGTCAATTATACAAGTACCAAAACATACATTTACAGATTGCTCAAAAGACCCATTCTAACAACATGTTCCTTGAATGTCTTTGGAGGCAATCCCTTGGTCATTGGATCAGCAACCATTAAAGTGGTACTTATACTTTCAATTGACACCTTCTGTTTCTGAACTCTTTCTCTAACCACCAAGTACTTAAGTTCCATGTGTCTGGAACCATTAGAGTACTTTCCATTCTTAGAGAAGAAAACGGCTGCTGTATTGTCACAATATATCTTCAGCGGCCTGGCAATAGAGTCAACTACACCAAGTGCTGAGATAAAATTCCGTAACCATAATGCATGATTCGAGGCTTCAAAACAAGCTATGAACTCAGCCTCCATCGTGGATGAAGCAGTGATAGACTGCTTTACACTCTTCCACGAGATTGCCCCACCTGCTAGCATGAATATGAAGCCTGAAGTAGACTTCCTGCTATCTGGGCAACCAGCAAAATTTGAGTCCGAATAGCCTATCACTTCCAACTGATCTGATCTCCTATATGTGAGCATATGGTCCTTCGTCCCCTGAAGATACCGCATTACCTTCTTAGCTAATTTCCAGTGCTCCATTCCTGAATTGCTCTGGTATCTTCCTAACATCCCAACAGCAAAACTGATATCTGGCCTGGTACAAGTATGTGCATACATCAAGCTCCCAACTGCTGACGCATATGGAACTTTCTGCATTTGACCCTTTTCTAAGTCATTTCTGGGACACTGGCTCCCACTTAATTTGTCACCCCTCATAATGGGTGCACAACTGGTTGAACACAATTCCATATGAAATCTTTCCAAGACTCGATTGATATAACCTTTCTGAGACAGTCCTAGCAATCCTCGAGATCTATCCCTGAAGATCTCTATGCCAATAACATAAGTTGCCTCACCCATATCAACCATCTGAAAGTTCTTGGTAAGATAGCTTTTAGTTTCATACAGCAAACCTATATCACTACTGGCTAATAAGATATCATCCACATACAGAACCAGAAAAATAAACTTGCTCCCACTGATCTTCAGATATATACACTGATCAACATTGTTTTCTGTAAATCCGAAAGAGGTAATGGTATCATTAAACTTTATATACCATTGCCTGGAAGCTTGTTTAAGTCCGTATATGAATTTCTTTAATTTGCAAGCCAAGTGTTCTTATCCTTTCTTTGCGAACCCTTCAGGTTGCTCCATGTAAATTTCCTCATCCAAATCTCCATTCAGAAAAGCTGTTTTCACATCCATTTGATGTAACTCCAAATCATAATGAGCTACAAGGGCCATAATGATTCTAAGAGAGTCCTTCTTTGATACTGGAGAGAAGTGTTGGCCCAAAGGCCTATCACCCTAGTTTTGATGATGATCAACTCATGAAGTTATGATTACTAATGATCTTGTGCTAATTAGTGACAGATTCATGATCAAGATCTTAGTAGGTGCAAAGCTCAACAAAGGATAAAAGAACAAGATTTGGAGCTTGCATGTGGTGATCCAAGGAAGTTTTTGGATCAAGCTTGGACCAAGTCAAGAAGATGAGAAGCCTTCAAGGGAAGACTTCAAGAAGTTGAAGACTTGTGTCTAGGTATAGAATTTGTATTTTTGTTTTAGTAAAAATGTAAAGGATAGATAGTTGGTGGATTGCTCAAGTCTATATCACACACACACTCCTGATTAGAACTCTTGATTTAAATTGCTTTCATAAAGATTTCATTTTAGAAAAGAATTTTTATTTAGAACAAAGATTTTCTTTGAGACAAAATATTTATCTTGGATTTTGGTATTTCATAGTTCATATCTTTAAACCAAAATCTTGATTAGAGCTTTATATCAAAAACATAGATATTTCTTATTGATTGTGTAGTGGATCATATCCATACACACTATGCTTTAAAATGAACTCAAATATCTTGTTTTTGTATTTGATGAAGATTTAGAAAAACAAGTTTGGAAAAACATGTTTTGGAAAAATACATTTTAGTTATTGAGCTAATATTTCCAAGTTACAAAAATAGACCAAAACATCTATAACATGTCTTGATTTTGTGCAAGCATGTTTGTTCTTTCAAGTATATTGGTAAAACTATTTTTGTAGAATTTCTATGTATTTTTTAGGATTTTATAAAAGATTTTTAAATCCTGTTTTCTGACCTGGAAACTGGCTGACAGGCCAAACCGGTCGACCGGTCCGGTCGACCGATGTGCACAGCCCTGTGCACGTTGTCAGCACAGTGGCCGGTCGACCGGGTCGGTCGACCGACCAAGAGAGCTTTGCTCTCTGGAAATATCAGTCGACCGGGCCGGTCGACCGACAGTTCATTCCAGGTTATCGGTCGACCGAGCCGGTCGACCGGTGGCTGCAACGGTCAGAAAAATGACCGTTGGCCGGTCGACCGGCGGTCGACCGACAGCTCTGACAGAACCCCAACGGATCTATTTCTGGCAGCCTATATAAGGGGATCTTGTCATCTGTTTTGAGGTTAAGATTTTGGAGATTTCTTGAGCTGTTTTTCTGATACTTTTAGAAGAGTTTTCTCCACAAAATAGAGTGCTAATACTTCCAATCAAAAGGGAGTTTTTATCAAGAGAGTGTTAAAGTGATTTCTTGTGTTTTCTACCAAAGCTTTCCTTCCTTGCTTTTCTCACACCACACTTGAGCTTTCCATTGCTAGATATTCCTATAGGTGTGTTGTAGTGAGAGTGCTCTTTAGGTGATCAAGTGTTGTGATCATCAAAGAGATCTTTTCTTTGTATTTGAGGAAACGGGCAAGTGTGCTCGTTGTTGGTGGTTGGAGTTCGGTTGTGAACTCTTGGTGGTTCGAGGTACGGCCTCGGCGAGTCAGTGGACTTGCGTGTGTACGGGACTTGGGAGTCCGAGGGTTTGTAGGTGTACGGCACCGAGGAGAGATCCGGTGGGATCTTGCATAGTGGAAACCCTTCGTGTGTCGAAGGCGGGGATGTAGAGCAAGTGTGCTCGAACCTCGAAACAAACCCTTGTGTTTGCGATTGCTTACTCTTCCCTCTCTCTCTCTCTTTGTCTCTTTTATATCTTGCATTTACTTTCATTGTCTTCACTTGTACATGCTTGATATACCCTTGTGCTTAATTGATATATAATTGCGTGGGATTGTTGTTAACACTAGTATTCAACCAAGAGAGCCAACGCGGCACCTCAACCCATTCAAGGGGAATCTAGAGGAGCTTGTCCAGAGCCTCGCAAGGGAATTCGGCAACACTCTTGAGTTATACATAAGTGTTTAATTAAAAGAAATTTTAATTTGGTCAACTTAGTTTTAATTCCGCATTATTTGTTCACAAGTGACCATTAGATTAGCCATCACCTATTCACCCCCCCTCTAGGTGATCTTACAATTGGTATCAGAGCTAGTGCTCTTGATATTGGGTCTAACAACCTAAGAGTTAAAGATCCTCCTTTTAGGCTAATCACAATATTTTGTACACACACACACCTCACCATGGACTTCATGTCACCACCCACCTTTGATATTCTTAACATCCAAACTTGGAAGGTTAAGATGTCATTGTACCTCAAGGCCTTAGGAATTCATGCTTATCTTGCTACTACTAATAATGATTATTGTTCAAATAGCAAGTACATTGAGGCTAATGCAAAAGCCCTTCATGCTCTTAAATGTACCCTAAATGATGATTATTTATCTAGGGTTTCTAACATTGAATCGGCTTTTGTAGCTTGGAACATCATCACCTCCCTTGGCGAAAAGGATCTATATTATGCCGGGAGCGATTCGGATGTTGGAAGCGACACCTCCAACAAGTGCTACATGGTCCAAGGGGATAACCCCCTTGAGGTAACTTCCGAATCCGAGGATGAGGATGCTATTATGTCATATGATGAGCTAAATTCATTTTGCCAATTATTGCTTGAGAGATATGACATAATTAAAAAGGAAAATAAAATTTTGAAAAAGGACATTGCTTGCATGCATAATGAACATGATTCATGTAGAGATAACATTGCATGCTTAGAAAAGAATAATAAAGATTTGAAAAAGAACATTGATTGCATGCATGTAGAAAATGATTCCTTGAAAAATAAACTTGCATGTTTAGAAAAAGAAAAGGAAGATTTGAAAAATGAGAATGTTTCCTTATTTTCTAAATTGAGTATTTTGTGTGAAGGAAACAATACTTTGAAAGAAAAGATTGACTTGGTGGAAAAACAAAAAGAAGATATTTTGCAAGAAAATAAATCTTTAAAAAGAAAATTTGTTGAAAAAGAAAAAGATAATGTTTCTCAAAAGAAAAAGAAAAATGATTCTTCATCTCATCATGCCTTTCATGCCACATCTAATGAGATTAAGAATATGAAAAATAAAATGAATAATTTGAGTTCAACTTTGAACTCTTGTGCATTTAATCATTCTAAGTTGGAATCTTTGTTTCAAAAGAAACAAGTTCCCCATGTTCATGCACATCATCAAGCTCATGCTTATGGTGCACATCACGATCACAATCACACTCATAAGCATCATGCTAAGGTGTACATTTGTACACATTGTGGTCGCAAAGGCCATCTAGCAAAATATTGTTTTGATAAGAAACCATACTTATATTTTGCTAAATACAATAGACTTTGGGTTCCTTACAACAATGCTAACCCCAAAGGACCCAAGAAAACATGGGTACCAAAACCCCCACCTTTTGATTTTGATGTAGGTGAGGGCTCTCACAAAACGTGAGAGGATTGGTGCCTTGGTAGCGAATGCAATGGATATGATGGACACTCTTATAGATGCATTGCTATCAAGGAAATTTTGGTGGAAAAGACCACCATACTTGGAGCTTTGTAGTTGGTAACAACTTCTAAACTCCTATTTTATATACATGCTTTTACTTATTTCATACATTCATAGCATATTCATGATTTTGTTTGATTTGTGCTTTATGTGGTAGTTACATGCTTAGATGTAGATTTGTCAAACTTGTATGTATACATATACACATAGTGAATTACAATTGACTCTTAAATAATTGAACTTCATGCTCACTTGTATCCACTTTATGCATATGTATAATCTAGTTTTGATAATTCTCATATATACATGTTGTGCCAATTTTTGTGATTTACTTCATGTATATGCATGTTTAATTCAAATCTAATAAATATACATGTATACCCGTGAGTCTTTTGCCTTCATGCAAACATTTAATAGACTCTTTTTATTTTTGGGATATGTATGCATATTGTTAGATTTGTATAAACCATACATATACCATGAAAATTGTTGATTTTAGTGAAAAATGATTTTTCATGATTTGTTGTTAATTTGACTTATGATCGTTTTGGGCTTCAATGACTATTTTCATGAAGATACTATTTACATGACCTTTGAACACTCATCTTTAAGAAAACATATAATTTGGAGCTTTATGGACTATGAGTGCTTGAACTTTTATGTACTTAGTAGTATTTATGAAAAACATTTGAATTTGATGTATTTGAAGGATCTTTAACTAGTTTGTCAAAAATCCATTTAAACTAGTTATCTATTCTTCAAGTATTGCACATGATTCTATTTTTTTATGGATAAATTCTTTTGTTTTCTCAAATTTATTTGTACTTCATGATTTGAATATTAGTTTAAATGTTAGTTTTTGTCAACACTATGATTTATACTTTTACATATTATGGGCACAAATAAATCTATTGATATGTGTACTTGAATGCTTATTTGAACCTATTAGATGTACTAGTATAGCCTTATGTTGATGATCATTACATTCTTAAACTTGTATTCCCATTCGGATTTATGTTATGATCATGTGATTTCATTTCATGTATATGGTTATTTTGCCAAAACATTAAGATATACATGGATACCTCTTGAGTCATTTGCCTTTCATGCAAATCTATATATATGGACTCAATTGTGTTAGAGATATGTATGTATGCTTCTTGTATTGACAAAACATACATACATTATGAAACATTTTTTTTAATAAAATTTTTTTTTAATTTTCAAGGTTTTAAAAGTTATGATAATTCAAAATTTTAAGGAATATTGAGTTTTATTGCAATTTTCATGATGCCATGTTTCACATAACATTAGTACACTCATTTTTGAAAATATGGACTTTATGGATTAGAGTGTTTTTAGTGCCTTGTGTTTCATTGATCTTTCATGAAAAACTTTTTAACTTATTCCTTGATGGAAGGATCTCGTACTAGTTCTTAAAACAAGTTCATTTAACTAGTTCGAATTCTTCATATGGTAGATTATATGATGTATACACTTATACTTATTTTTCAATTGGTATCATTGGTTATTTGCAATTGGTATCAATATGACTTCATATTGTGTATATCCATATTTTGATTGTATGTATGAATGCCTTCAAATTATATCAATTTCTATTGGTATTATCTTGTCATACATATATGTTATCTATTTGTGCTTATTTTACAAGTGGTATTTCCTTTAAAGCACAAAGATTGTTGATGCTAAGCTTAATTAGATTTCAAATTGGTATTTCATAATAAGCTTATGCATTGTGTTTTGAAATTGGTATCAAAAATTCAAAATTTGTTTATTTTACAATTGATATCTCAAAATGTGTTGTTACTAAGAAAAAGTTAAAATTTTGTTTTGATAAAGAAAAATTCAAATTTTTGATTTGTATTGTCTATATGCAAGGAGAGCTTAACATCTCTTCCATATGTAGATTCATGTTGAGTATATTATAAATTGAGGAGCTTGACAACTCTTCTTTATATGATATACGTGTGTAGGGGGAGCTTCACATCTCCTCTTATGCATGACATATTATACGTTATGTGAATTAGGGCTTGTCATCCCTCTTTCATGTAATGTATATGTGTCGGGAAGCTAACTTAACGTCTTCCTCTTCATGAATTTATATCGCATATAAATTTTATTGATTGATTTGTATTTACCCTCCTTGATTTCCTTATTTTTGACCAAAAAAAAAGGGGAGAAAAATTTGTTTGATGTATTTTTCTTTGAACCCTTTGTTGATGATTGACAAAAAGGGGGAGAAGAATTTGTGATTTTATATGCATGATTTCATGATTTCCTTACTTAAGGGGGAGAAGTATTTGGTTCCTTGCTTAAGGGGGAGTAAGATTTGTATTTATACATATATGTTGTCTTGCAATTAGGAGCAAAAGATTTGTATTTATGCATATATGTTGTCTTGCAATTAGGAGCAAAAGATTTGATTTATGATTTGATTTATATGATTGCATCTCCTACATTGCATACATGTCATGTGCTCCATTGAATATCTATTGCTTATTTATTATGCATGAGTTAAGGGGGAGCTTCTTTGAAGCTTTACTTTAATCCATGCATATATAACTCCATGAGTTTTGTCATCATCAAAAAGGGGGAGATTGTTGGCCCAAAGGCCTATCACCCTAGTTTTGATGATGATCAACTCATGAAGTTATGATTACTAATGATCTTGTGCTAATTAGTGACAGATTCATGATCAAGATCTTAGTAGGTGCAAAGCTCAACAAAGGATAAAAGAACAAGATTTGGAGCTTGCATGTGGTGATCCAAGGAAGTTTTTGGATCAAGCTTGGACCAAGTCAAGAAGATGAGAAGCCTTCAAGGGAAGACTTCAAGAAGTTGAAGACTTGTGTCTAGGTATAGAATTTGTATTTTTGTTTTAGTAAAAATGTAAAGGATAGATAGTTGGTGGATTGCTCAAGTCTATATCACACACACACTCCTGATTAGAACTCTTGATTTAAATTGCTTTCATAAAGATTTCATTTTAGAAAAGAATTTTTATTTAGAACAAAGATTTTCTTTGAGACAAAATATTTATCTTGGATTTTGGTATTTCATAGTTCATATCTTTAAACCAAAATCTTGATTAGAGCTTTATATCAAAAACATAGATATTTCTTATTGATTGTGTAGTGGATCATATCCATACACACTATGCTTTAAAATGAACTCAAATATCTTGTTTTTGTATTTGATGAAGATTTAGAAAAACAAGTTTGGAAAAACATGTTTTGGAAAAATACATTTTAGTTATTGAGCTAATATTTTCAAGTTACAAAAATAGACCAAAACATCTATAACATGTCTTGATTTTGTGCAAGCATGTTTGTTCTTTCAAGTATATTGGTAAAACTATTTTTGTAGAATTTCTATGTATTTTTTAGGATTTTATAAAAGATTTTTAAATCCTGTTTTCTGACCTGGAAACTGGCTGACAGGCCAAACCGGTCGACCGGTCCGGTCGACCGATGTGCACAGCCCTGTGCACGTTGTCAGCACAGTGGCCGGTCGACCGGGTCGGTCGACCGACCAAGAGAGCTTTGCTCTCTGGAAATATCAGTCGACCGGGCCGGTCGACCGACAGTTCATTCCAGGTTATCGGTCGACCGAGCCGGTCGACCGGTGGCTGCAACGGTCAGAAAAATGACCGTTGGCCGGTCGACCGGCGGTCGACCGACAGCTCTGACAGAACCCCAACGGATCTATTTCTGGCAGCCTATATAAGGGGATCTTGTCATCTGTTTTGAGGTTAAGATTTTGGAGATTTCTTGAGCTGTTTTTCTGATACTTTTAGAAGAGTTTTCTCCACAAAATAGAGTGCTAATACTTCCAATCAAAAGGGAGTTTTTATCAAGAGAGTGTTAAAGTGATTTCTTGTGTTTTCTACCAAAGCTTTCCTTCCTTGCTTTTCTCACACCACACTTGAGCTTTTCATTGCTAGATATTCCTATAGGTGTGTTGTAGTGAGAGTGCTCTTTAGGTGATCAAGTGTTGTGATCATCAAAGAGATCTTTTCTTTGTATTTGAGGAAACGGGCAAGTGTGCTCGTTGTTGGTGGTTGGAGTTCGGTTGTGAACTCTTGGTGGTTCGAGGTACGGCCTCGGCGAGTCGGTGGACTTGCGTGTGTACGGGACTTGGGAGTCCGAGGGTTTGTAGGTGTACGGCACCGAGGAGAGATCCGGTGGGATCTTGCATAGTGGAAACCCTTCGTGTGTCGAAGGCGGGGATGTAGAGCAAGTGTGCTCGAACCTCGAAACAAACCCTTGTGTTTGCAATTGCTTACTCTTCCCTCTCTCTCTCTTTGTCTCTTTTATATCTTGCATTTACTTTCATTGTCTTCACTTGTACATGCTTGATATACCCTTGTGCTTAATTGATATATAATTGCGTGGGATTGTTGTTAACACTAGTATTCAACCAAGAGAGCCAACGCGGCACCTCAACCCATTCAAGGGGAATCTAGAGGAGCTTGTCCAGAGCCTCGCAAGGGGAATTCGGCAACACTCTTGAGTTATACATAAGTGTTTAATTAAAAGAAATTTTAATTTGGTCAACTTAGTTTTAATTCCGCATTATTTGTTCACAAGTGACCATTAGATTAGCCATCACCTATTCACCCCCCCTCTAGGTGATCTTACAAGAAGGTTTCTCTATAGTCAATGCCTTCTTTCTGAGTGAAACCTTTAGCCACAAGTCTGACCTTATATCGTTCGATATTGCCTTTAGAGTCGCGCTTGGTCTTAAAGACCCATTTACACCCGACTTTCTTACAGTTATCAGGCAATTCGACCATATCCCAGACTTTGTTATGGTCCATAGATTTCAACTCTTCATTCATAGCATCAACCCATTTACTAGAATCATTGCATTCTATGGCTTGTGAAAATGAAACTGGATCTTTATTTATCCCAATATCATAATCAGATTCCTGTAGATACACCACATAATCATCTGAAATGGCAGATCTTCTTTCCCTTTGAGATCTTCTCAAAGCTGCCGGTTGTGGTGGTTCTACAACATTTTCAATGGCGATATCCTCATGGAGTGGTGAACCAATATCATAATGTTGTTCTGGTATCTCAGTTTGATGATCAAGCTGAGGGACAACAATTTCTCTTGAAGGAAAGGGTATTGGGATATTTACCCTTACCACCTCAAGATCTACCTTTCTTGGTTCATCACTCCCACTAATTTCACCATTCTCAAGGAATCTGGCATTACCAGTTTCAACAATTCTTGTACTATGGTTAGGACAATAAAATTTGTACCCTTTAGACTTTTCTGGATAACTAATGAAATACCCAGATATTGTTCTTGAGTCTAATTTCTTTTCTTGTGGATTATATATTCTAGCCTCTGCTGGACAACCCCAAACATGTAAATGTCTTAAACTGGGTTTCCTACCAGTCCACAACTCGAAAGGAGTTGTTGGGACTGCCTTACTAGGAACCCTGTTCAAGATGTACATAGCAGTCTTTAAGGCTTCATTCCACAATGAATTAGGTACATTAGAGAAGCTCATCATGCTCCTAACCATATCCATAAGTGTTCGGTTTCGCCTTTCAGCAACACCATTCTGCTGAGGCGTACCTGGCATTGTGTATTGAGCACAAATACCATGCTTTTCTAGAAATTTGGCAAATGGGCCAGGATGTTGTCCTGACTCATCATATCTTCTATAAAACTCACCACCTCGATCTGATCTTATGATTTTAACTTTTCTATCTAATTGTCTCTCGACTTCTGTAATGAACGCCTCAAGGATGTCAACAGCCTGAGACTTTTCATGAATTAGATACACATAACCATAACGTGACAGATCATCTATAAAGGTAATGAAGTATCTCTCTCCCGTAAAACATGGAATGGAGAGTGGTCCGTAAATATCTGTATGAATTATTTCAAGAAGCTCTTTACTTCTTGTGGCACCTTTCTTGGTGTGTTTGGTTTGCTTTTCTTTTATGCAATCCACACACACACCAAAATCAGTGAAGTCTAGGTTATCCAAAATCCCATTCTTCACTAATCTTTCAATTCTATCCCTGGAGATATGCCCCAGTCGTCTATGCCACAAGATAGAAGAATTTTCATTAATTAAGCCACGTTTAATACCAACATTCGAATGCAGAGATAAAAGAGATTGTGCAAACTCATCATTCAATGAAATTTTATATAAACCATCACATAAAATTCCGTGTCCAACCGACATTGAATTATACATTAAACTGAGTTTTCCACAACTGAATAAAACAGAATATCCAACAACATCTAATTTGGATAATGGCATTAAGTTCCTAAAAATCGAAGGTACATAAAAAGTATCTTCAAGATTCATCTGATGACCCGTCTCTAAGAGTAGTCGGTAAGTACCAACAGCCTCGACCTCCACTTTGAGACGGTTCCCCATAAAGACAAATCTCTCACTTTCCTTCGGTTTCCGGGTTGTAAGGAATCCCTGCATTGAATTAGTTATGTGAGTTGTGGCTCCAGAGTCAATCCACCAAGTATTAGAAGGAACTTCAGCAAGATTTGATGCATAACATACAAAAGAAAGATTCATACCTTTCTTTTCGAACCAAGCTTTCCTCTTATTGCAGTCCTTCTTCACATGTCCTTTTCTGCCACAAAAGTAGCATTTGACAGTGAAAGGCTTTCCATGACCCTGGCTACTTTCCCTAGGTTCATTCCATTTCTTTGGTGGAAACCTCTTACCTCTTCCATATTTACCTTTCTTATGGATAGCTCCTTGAGATACTGCCAACACTGAGTGATGCCCTTCTTGCCTCAGTCTCACTTCCTCTTGTACACACATACCAGTCAGCTCATTCAGATTCCACTTATCCTTATGAGTATTATAGTGGATCTTGAATGGCCCGAACTGAGGAGGAAGTGAGTTGAGGATGAACTGTACTAAGAAGGATTCATCCACTTTCATTCCCAATGATACTAACTTCGCAGCCTTATCAGTCATATTTAGAATGTGTTGTTGAACTCCTCTACTACCATCATATTTCATGGTAGTCAGTTCAGCCATAAGGGTGCCAGCTAATGACTTATCTGCAGACTTAAATCGGTCTTTAACAGCAGTTAAAAGTTCAGATGTACTAGTAGTATGTGGGAGTGAAGTCTTGATGTTATTGGCTATGGTCATCTTGATGAACATGAGACTGAGTCTATTCGACCTTTCCCAAGCTTTGGCATGGCTAACCTGGTCTGCAGTGCTTTCAGCAGTCACTTCATCAGGTTTCTCTACTAAAAGAGCCATGTCAAGGTCCAGTACACCCAGTGTGAATTGAACATGCTCAAACCACTCAGAGAAGTTTGTACCATCCAGGGCTGGAATGCTAGTTGCATGAGTGTGAAGGGAAGTGGGAACGTTCACTGAAACAAAATAAGACAAGCTCACATTAAGGCCTCGAATCAATACAAAATCTTTAATTTATGAAGATGAACTATTGATATCACTTTGATTCCTCCTTTGGGCGAAACCTAAGCATATCTAGTGTTCACTCTTTAGGTGAGACCTTTTATCACCTATGTAGGTCTAATATAATTTATGTCACTTAGATAGTAAGTCATGTTACCTTTGGGTATCCAATTCTACACCATTAAGTTACATAAATTACACTATCCTACTCCGGTTCATAATTATTTAAAAGAGACTTTCCTTTGGGCCAGTCCCAATCTCCTAACTAGAACCACCATCGAGAATATTATTGTCTTTAATGTCACCCTTATTGACAAGTCTTTTATGTAGTTGTATATTCATAAGGCTTACTAATATAGGTCACTTTGGCAACTACTAAATCAATAAACCGTATGAATACAAAACTAACCAATAATATTCTCTAACCTTTTATTTGAGTAATTCTATAATACTCCATTTTTATTACTTGACCAATTCAATCAATATTAACACAATAACCTCAAATGTGCAACATATATTCATGATTGAAATTAAACAGCCATTAGTCGACTGGTCAAGGTAAGCCTAGTCGACTAAGGCTAAGTCAAGTCGACTACAAAAGGGGATTAGTCGACTTGGGTCAAGTATAGTCGACTATAGATGAAGGATTAGTCGACTACAAAATAATAGGTTAGTCGACTAAGGGCAAGATTAGTCGACTCCTGCAGGAAGGCAACTCTCGGTTAATCTATTAGTCGACTTGGGAAAAGGGTTAGTCGACTATACTCATTATTAGTCGACTAATCAGTAAAAATAGAGAGTTCACAACTCGCTGGAAACAGACCTAGTCGACTAGTGTTATGAGCTAGTCGACTAATAGTCGACGAAACAGTTATCGGAAGCAGTTCCTGTTTGATCGACTGAAGTCTTAAATTAGGGAAAATTAGGGTTTCTAATTCCTGAAATTTGATCCCAATTAATTGTACAATTAGAGGAAATTAAACAGAACATTAGGGTACAATTTAATCCTCTTAATATTCTACAATTAAAAGATCAAACATTGATTTTGCACTGTTAATCAAAAAACCCTAATTTCCCAAAATCCATAATCCAAGATGTATTGATTCTAAAAACACAGCTCTGATACCAAATGAAAGAAATTAAAAGAACTTTAATGCGGATTAAACTAGCATGGATCTAGAATCAATTACATCTCAAGAAGAATTTAAATGCATATTCATATATACACATACCTGAAGCCATTAGTGGAGAATGGATGAATGTTGAAGAGGACCTCGATTCTTTCTTTGATCCTGCAATAACCCTAATGCCAAACCCTTCTTCTCTCTATCTCCTTCTCTTTTCACAACCCTTGCAAATATGATGGATATATCTCAAAAGAAATGAGAGAGCGTTGTTTTCTTTACAGGAGGAGAGATGAGGGTCTAACATTTACAAATAACCCCCTGAGATAAAACCACCCATCATGGCCCCTTTATACCTCATGTGATTATTAACTTATATAAATGTAACTTTAATATGGGCATCTATAATATCAGTTAACCTTAATTAGGAATCCAATTGAATAGGGTAGTGGGCCACTTAATCTTTAATGTGAGATTAACATTAATTACTTATAGAATTTCATCTTTTTTTTTGACACGAAAATGTCACCCCCAAGTAATACTTACTTATAGTTCTAGCATTGTTTACTAATTAAATGATTTGATTTTCAAAAAAAATATCTAAATAAAAAGATTTGACGTGATCTACATTCACCTTTATGTGCCTTCCGATCCATTTTGATCCGAATATAATTTCCGAAGTAGTGCTATGTGGCACATGCCATGTTGGATTCACCAACGTCCCTCCAACGTCTTTCGAATTCCTCTTCACTGTGAAACATTCACTGTGAAACAAACAGCCGTGGAGCTTAAAGAGGAGTCACCTGGGGACTTGGGAAGATCATTTCAAGCCTGGAGAGTACCAAGGGATTCTCCTTTTCTAGCTTCTCCATCTCTGAAAGATTGATACTTTTGGAACATAAATCCTGAAAGAACATGCAAAGATCATTTAGCATGAGAGCAACAGAACTCAGAACTGATGGTCTTAAAGATAGAGGTAGGAGACGCTCCATTAATACACGATAAATCGTGATGCTTCAACCCCACAATCTCACCCTCCTTCACCTTGCACTTCGGCTTCAACTCATGTGACACATATAGAAATCTTTGATTCTCTTCATTGTTCATGTTGTAAGCGGCGGAGGAATCAAATAGGCGCCTGCTTTATCTGCCAACTCTATAGTATGCAAATCATGCCTTGTTTCCATATGCTTCAAATCATGATGGAGCACTTAGAGTATCGACGTTGTGTTCACAAAAACCTTTCTCAATGTGCATCATATAAAGATTATGCCGCAATAACAATGTTATCTAATATGGAAGTTCGATAAAAATCTCTTCTTCTGACCAATTTGAGCATAACATTTCTTGTACCTCTCGAGTCCTCCCAAAAGTGTTATCATAAAAGTTTATATATACATTTCCTTTTCTGTTTTGACTATACTGTTGTCAGCTCAAACATGTCCTCTGTTAATTAGGCAGAATAATGGTTGGCCTTCCGTTTGTGGAAAACACAGTCGAAGAAAAGGTTGAAGAAGGACTCGACTATAAGACAATCAATAAGAAGGGATATTATAAAGGATGGCTGGCTCATATTTACATCCCTTGAGTATTCATCAAACCTATTTGCATTCTGATTTTGTTCATAGGATCAGGCATCGCATCCTCATCATTTTCTGCATCTTGTTCCCCTTCTTCCCACTCCTCTTCACATCTTCTTCCTCAGAACTCTCTAAAACTTTCCATGCCAGATTCACACAGTATAATCTCTAATGAGTCCAAATTTAATAATGTGCAGCTCAACTTCACCCTTTGTGTTGCTCCAATGGGATGTTGCTTGAAACCAAACTTAGTGAAGAAATAAACTCCTTGGACAGAGGAAGGTTGTGTTCGGCTGCATGCATCTACATACATCCTGCTCTTTATCACAAAGGTAATTATGTTCCCTTTTGATCATCCCTAATAATTTTTTTTCTGTGAATTTATATGTTATATATTCCAAAGTAAGAAAGTATAATTAATTATCCCTAATCCCATTTTAACTTGTGACATTCCTTGTTTATGGCATAAAGGTTATCCCAGAAAAAAAAATTTCTCAAAGTTGGAATGGGCTAATAACTAGACAATTTCACTTCATAAGAACATAAGTTTGAAATAATTTCTAATAATCAATTCATTAATTAAGAACCAAAATAGACAACTCTTATTTTTTAGAGAGAAAAATATACAACCCTTTTACCCCAACAGAAATGTGAATTACACATTGGACTATTTTTGAATTTTATAGTTACAATGGAATGTGAACTTATGCATGGTCAAAATTGCAAACATAATGCATGTCAAAGAGATGGCAAATAATCTTGTGTATGTGATAATGACAAATAATATTGTATTAAAAACATAAATTTAAAGCATTATATGTAAGATATTTAGTCACTTGGCGAGCTTAAAACCGAGCCTCTAATTCGAGTGAGCTTTTACAGTTACTTACTTGATGTCAGGCCAAGCTGAGCCCTAAATGATTTAAGTTTGCTTTTAAATCAAAGATATGGCTGATTTTTTTCTTTCCATTGTACTTGTAATCTTCAAATTCATATGATCTTTGTTTATTCATTATTTCATTCACTTGGCTAAAGATCTCCACTTATCTGTTTCTTTATTTCTCCATGCTTTGTTACTGATATTAGACTTTTTCTATGCCAGGAGGAGGAGGAGAAGAAGGCAGAAAGGGGAGAGGAAACAGAGGCTACAGAAGTTAGGGGAGAAGGTGGGAGACTAACAATCAACCTGAGGCCATTAAACATGGAAGACATGAGACAGGCAAAGGGCCAAGTAAGTATACTCTTTTATATACTTTTGAGGAAAATCCAACAATGAATAATTAGCAGCTTATATTATGTTAAATTTTCTAGGTTGCTGACCTTATTTGAACAATCTCCCCTCGGATTGCCAACAATCTTCCCCTTGGGTCAAGCTCTTCTTTATACAATACACTCATCATAAATTTTTCATGAGTTTTGTCATCATCAAAAAGGGGGAGATTGTTGTTCTAAGGGTCCATAACTCTAGTTTTGATGATGATTAACTGACGTAGTTATAGTACTAATGATCTTGTGCTATTTAAGTTTCAAATATTCAATCAAGATCTTTAGTTGGTGTTTAGCTTCAATAAAAGATTCAAAATCAAGTTTTAAAGCTAGTATGTGTTGATTCAAAAACTCAAGTATAAAAAACACATCAAGTACTTAAGGAGGAGTCTAGCTCAAGGAATCGTGTTTGGATAAAGTCAAAATTGAGAAGAAGATCAAGATGAAGACTTGAGTTTAGAGTTTGCGTATTTAGAATTTGTGTAAAGTATAGATTAGTTTTTATTTCTCAAACTTACACACACAAAAATTTAATATTGATTTTCAAGAACAAAAGTTTTGGTTTTCGGTTTAACTTGTTTCGTTTCAACTAGATTATAGTTTTGGGTTTCATTAAGTAGATTTTATTAAAAACAAGTTCATGTGTTTTATATTTGTATCGGATTCTATCCATACACATTTATGCTTCAAATGTGTTTGGTTATCATGTTTTTATATTTATACAAGGTTTAGAAAAACTTGTTTTTCCAATTAAAGTGTAGTTTTAGTAAAATAATTTTCAATATAGTTTATGTTTTCAGGATTGTATTTCTATCTCAAAAACAAGTTCACATGTTTGTAATCTGTGTTGATTTTTTATCAACATATCTATACTCTATTTTATATACATGGACTTATTTTTGCAGATTCTATAGAGATCTATTTGGATTTAAAAAAATTTAAAATTTTAATTTAAAAAATAAGAATTTAGGTTGAGCTCGGTCGATTGCTCATCGTACACATATTTTTCATTCTTTTCATTACACTCCTGTATTTATCTTGTAATAAATCTGCTAATTTTATTATCTTAAATTTCTATTTTGCAGAAGATAATCATGGAGAGAAAGAGGATTAAACCAAATAAATTCTAGTTAAAATCAGATTTAACTGAATCTATTTGGTTAGCTGAGGATGATCCCAGATCTAGTCAGTTAAAATCAGATTTTAGTGAATTAATTCGGTTAACTTAAAGATCTATGAGGATATCGCCACATCTAGAACAGATCAAGAATTGGGGTAAATATTCAGCTGAAGATCAGAGCAAATCAGAAAGATAACACCAAATGAAAACTGGTAAAATTCGAATTTCTATAAATTCATTTTGGTAAGATAAAAATCAACCGGGATAACATCAAATGTAGAGTCCAAACAGAGAATCCAAGAGGATAATCCAAGATGGACGAATGCCAGGATGCCACGCTCCATGGAATTGGCCACATCTAGGCCGCAGATCCGCTACAATCTGGTAAGATTTGGGGGAGCTTTTGCTCCCCCGATCTTTAGACGCTCTTCCTCATTCCATATTTGCTATAAATACCTGCAAATTCTCAGTGTACAAAGGACAATTAAGTATAAAGTAGAATATATTCTTGTATAGGTTTAACCTAGGTTTTTCTTTCTCTTCTAATGTAAAATTTTATTTTCTTTATGTAACTGAGAGGAGAGAAAAATTTCATGGAGAATTGAGAAAAGTGCTTATACTGAGAGTGACACCGGTATAAGTATTCATATTTTCTTTCATTGTTATTTAATCGAATCGAAAGTTACTTTTTCTTCTTTATTCTTGTTTTCTCACTTTCTTTTTTGGTTTTTGATGAGTATCTAAGCAAATCTAGTAGCATCAGTATAGCTTTGTTACGTGTTTGTCACCGATATTTCATGATGATGATCTCCTCCTCAATATTCATATCATTTTATTCTTATTCGTCTTGATGATGTAATGCGAATGAGGACTGAGCTCGATCTTATGGATTATGCGTTGATCGCCTCCGAAGTAAGGTAAACGTGCCAATGATCCATGATAAGTCATCAACCAAAGAAGGTAAGTATTTCTTTTAGGTTTTTTCTTTTAATTTTTAGTTTAGATTACCAACATCACCATCTTCCATCTCTTTTATTCACTCTTTTTAATTTCTTTATATAAATCTATTTTCTAATTTCTCCACTTTCTCAATTTATCACTTTCTTCTTAACTTAATTATAACTTATTTTTCTTTTCTTTTAAATATCAAGAGAAGAACTTTAACCATTTTAAGTAATTTAAAAGAGAACTTGCAAAAAGCTTCCATTGCTATTCCCTCATTGTGGATTACGACCCGTATAACCACTCGCTATAGCGGTAATATTGAGTACTTGCACACTTCTACTATTAAGTTCTGAAATTCTGTATTTTTGTAGGTTTTAACTCAATCAAAATTTTGACGCTGTTGTCGGGGAGGGACGGTAAGTAACTCTTTTTTATTTACTTTATTGATTAACTTTCTTCTTTGTTCTTGGTGTACAGGTTTAACAATAAGAAAATTTTTGTTGTATTGGACATATAAGTGACGCGGACTCTGCTCAAGAAAGTAGAGCCCAGAAACCCTCAGATTTGCTGCATTTCCGCGATATTTTGAGTGAACTACTAAAATGTATTTTTTGTAGGTTGGTTGAATTGCAAAGTAATATTTCTGCAGCTATTTATTTTCTTATTTAACTCACTGTACATACTTTCTAACCTCAACAGTAAATTGATATTTGTTAAATACTAAAAATGGTTTAAACTTTGCATTTAGGCATTTGTCTAATTTCGTTTACATTTTACATTACTGTTGAAGAGCACTGGAGTAAAGGTTCATGTGCATAGCATGTACTATAGGAACACTTTTGAATTGTTTATATTTCTTAAGTGTTGCTTTTCATATACATGTAAGGGCTTGTCCTCTAAAAAAGATAAAGTGGAGAAGTTATTACCCTCCCTTAGCCCACAAACAGTGGCGTGATTTCTCCTAGATCACGAAATAGCTCATAACACAATCTTAGAATCAATGTAGGAAATTTGAAACTTAGAAATTGAATGTAAGTGATGCTTTGAAGTATTTGAATTGAAGAGGCAAAGCTTGAAAAACTTGTATTTAGAATTTAGGCTCAAACTTGATTTCTTATGAAAATCTTCCCTAAAACTCCTAGAAATCTTGAACAAAATACTTAATTAATTGTCTTAAGATTTTTCTACAGTACTCCTATTTATAGAGGGTCAAAATAGAAGAAAGAAATCCAAAATAGTTGTTATTAATTAACCCAAAAATGACATATTAAAAAATATAGTCGTATGAGGTTAATCAGGCTTTAACAAGCCTATCGATTGATCGGCATGTCAACCGTCAATGATCAAATTTCTGACAGTTGGAGATAACGGTCGACCGGGCGATTGACCGAATCCAACAGAGAACTCTGGTGTCTCAGTCGGTCGACCGGTCGGTCGGCTGATATTCACAAACAGAGAACATAGCCCTTACACGCGGACGACTGGGCGGTCGACCGACGTGCACAAGTCATACTTGTGCATGTCTGTTCAAAACTGAACAATCAGCTCTGCATGTTGGTCGACCGGTAATGGGTCAAAAATCATACTAGGAAATATTTTGAAATACTCTTTGATTTTTCACTAAAATATTTTGAAATCTCTTTTTAAAACAAAGTTCATGTTTATATTTGAAGCTCAAATATGTGTGATCTTAGATCGACAGAAAAAGTAAAGTACAGATGTAGCACCCCGTTCCCGAGATACGTACCGAGATACGTGTCCCGATTTTTTTGACCATATTATTTCAATTTTCTTCTAATATTTGTTTTTGGATTGTGATTACTTATGTTATTTGGTATCAGATCTGAATTCTCAGTCTTAGAGTCAGCCCTGAACTAGACCGGGAACCTGATACCAGCGTACTGCCTGATTTGACCTTTTCTAGTAGTCTAATTTGACCAATTTCAATTTCAACTATTATTTTTTAATATTTTAGATTTTTCATAATTTTTGGAATTTTTCAGAATTATTTTGCAAAGTCTTCAAAACTTGTGTCGATTGGCATCGCTGATTGATTCTCAGATTTTTAGTTTTCAAACGGAGTTAAATTTTTAAAAACGGGTTTAATATTACCTCTTAAAATCTTATTTTCTATCTAAATACATTTTTTTGAAATTTTCTGAATTTATCAAAATTTCGCCGATTCTGATGTCGGCCGGTGTCGCCGGAAGATTTTAGGATTTTTAGTTTAAAAATTAGATTGAATTTCTCGAATCCGATTTCACGAGACATCTTAAATAATATGTTTCTATTTTTGAGAATTTTTCGGAGCGTTTCTGAAACAGTCGAATTTTACATTATTTAAATAATATTATTATTTTTCTTTCTTTTCATCTCTTACTTTTTCCTTCTCCATTCCTCTACGTTATACTCCCATGTTATCCCATTGATTTAGTTACTTAATATTATATTTATTCACTAATTTTTCCTTTTTGTTTTCTTTTCATTTTCCTTTTTTTCTTTTCTTTCTTTTTCTTCTTTTCTTTTTCTCTTTCTCTTTTTTTCGCCCCTTACCTACTCCCCATCTCCCCTCATTTCCTGCCAACGTCTTGCAGCCAGCAGCAGCACCATGGGCTACAACAGCAGCCCATCCCCATCACTCCTCCCATACTCTCCCTCTCCCTCTCTGTAACTGTCCCAGGTTTAATTACCTCAAAATCCATAATCATCAACCTTATCGCTCGTTAATCAGAATATACTAAAGAAATTTCGGCTAATACCAGCCTACATATAAATTTCAAAATTTCATCATATTATTCATCTCAAAGTAAATCAATTAACATATACATAATAATTTCTTCCCTTGATATATATATATATATATATATGTATATATATATATATATGTATATATATATATATGTATATATATATATATGTATGTATATATATATATATACATATATATATATGTATATATATGTATATATATACATATATATATATATATATATGTATATATATACATATATATATATATATATATATTCTGACTCAAACTATTTATCAGTTCAACTCAACATACAAGCTGCACATCGTCATATTTAATTCTCATTTATCAAAATATAACACTATCTACTACCACTAGCACTAACTCACAATTACTAATAATATCAGAGTTTACAAAAAGGGAATCACATTCTACCATAAAATACATGCAATGTCTCAGGAGGATATCCTTTCAGCTCTAAGTCGGACCTTCGCCTTGCCGAGACTTAAAAACATCAATCTGTGGGGGGGGATGAGCTCAACAGCTCAGTGAGCGAAATCAGTCAAAATAGAGTTTGTATTATACTACCATTGTACTTCAAGTATTATGCAGTTAAGCAATGTCAAAAATTAGTTTCAATACTTTCTACTTATGGTTGATATTGCAGCTTATGAATCATAAATTCTTTCTATTATCTGATACTTTCTATATGTATTCTTCTGGATACACGTGACCAATATTTCATTAACATATAATATCAATGATTTTGTAATACTTGACCTACTCGTTAGTCTCTTATAATCACCTCTCCTATTTCCAGTTTGTAACATGTTTGTATTTCATATATAGTCATGGTCACAGCACAACTCTTACAGAGCTTAATCTTACTCACTAGATTAGTTACAGTCTAATATTGCACCTACCCCAATATACATATGACATCACACCCTACTCATGATAGTATCCAATTATAACTGTGTGTTCATACATGAAGAAATACGAAACACTCACATCCATATACTGGATGTCACAACAATCTATTTACCCGATGTCATAGACAACTATATGCATAACTAGGGCCATACATATTAACATCTATAATTCGGATATCATAAACAATCATATCCATATACCGGATATCATAAACAATCATATGCATATACTAGGTGACATACCTATTAACATCCATAATCGGATATCATAAACAATCATATCATATATCGGATATCATAAACAATCATATGCATACACTAGGTGTCATACTTATTAACATCCATAATTCGGATATCATGAACAATCATATTCATATACCGGATATCATAAACATTTCAAGCATATTTCAATAAAATAATATCAATACTCCCATTCGATCACCTCCGATTCAACCCGGTCCCTCCCTCCAAAACAATAAATAATAACAATACTCCCTTTCAATCATCTTCGGTTAAACCCGGTCCCTTCCTCTAATATAATAAATAATAGCAATACTCCCCTTCGGTCACCTCCGGTTAAACCCGGTCCCTTCCTCCAATACAATAAATAACAGCAATACTCCTCTTCGGTCACCTCCGGTTAAACTCGGTCCCTTCCTCCAATACAATACATGACATCATATACATACTTATGAACATTTCTAATCACAAAAGCATTCACATATATACCGATGTGTCACACAGTCAAGTTCATGCGATTTCATTTCTTAATTTGTTAGTTTCGAGGTATTCTTATCATATTTAAGAGGTACCAAACACACACGTAATACATTCAACTTAATGATCCCCAATACCGTGCCGGTCAAGTTCTGATTCGTAATACCAGTATTCGCTTTTCCTAATCATAATACGTATTCACCTTTTATCATTTAGTTAACATCCGGGATTCATCATCAATTGCCTCTTTTATCCTCAGGCAGTCTGCCTATTGGTTACAACTTGATTTAATTCAGAATTTTCTCATCACTTCTGATACAAGTGAAGTTACACGACAATTCTGATATCACATGATTATTAACACTTTCGATATTTTACTTATCCTTTATTTCAATTAAAAACTGATTATAGTACTTTTATTTGGTACGGCCCAAGGTTAACCCCAAATTCCTCCATTACTGATTATATAGTTAATGATTCACAGTTTTCTTTTATTTTATTAATTATTAGCCAAATCATCCTTTGCATTCACATATGAATTCAACCGCACAATATATGCATACATACTTATACGCATATCACTTACTGACACTGGATTTCTAATCACATTGACGCGACGCTCAATTTTTCGTCTGTATCACAAACTTTCAATTATTAAGGTAATTATCTAACTCTACCGGTTAGATATAATCGGTGTCACTATAAAGATGTGACTTTCAAGCCTAATAGAGGATTTTGATGTTCTGCTAATCAATTACAAGGATATCCAAAAGTCTCTGGTGTATAAAGTAGGCATACCAAAATACTAGTTCAATGCTATCAGTTTTTGTTTTGCTGATATCAAATTATCCATCATGATCGATATACTTAATGTTAAGTTGTCAGATTTACTCAATACTGAGTCTAACTGGTTTTCACCAGTTTAATTACTCACTTGATACTTATACACCATCATCAGTCACCCATTATCTGATAATCATCAGACTTGATCTTATTCAGTAGTTTTTCATTAATAATTATTAATCGCTAAAAGTACAATATCTACTTATGAGTTCTGGTTTAAAGGTTTTCTTTTTTCACCTCTCATCAGGTTCGATGAATCTTAATTATTTATCCATCAAATTGCTTTCAGTTGCTACTGATTAACAACTTAATCGATATATATAAATATGTAGGCCATCAGCTGACCCTTGCTGCCTCACGTGTGCTAGTTGATACACAAAATCACGTTATAAGCATATATATATATATCATGAAACACAACAAATACGTAAACAGTATTCGCAAGATCAATACTCAACATACTACATAATATTTGATTATCCCGTGTACATAGCTTAACAATAAGTTTTTGATGTTCAATTTATTTATCAAGCATGTCCGGTAGTGTTAGGAATTCAGTTGCTCTAATTCAGTTCATTATCAATTACTTTGATCAGTTCCATCATTATCAGTTCACAGTTGCAATTCACCGAAATATCCCGATCCTATTCGAGTTACCAATTACACATATCCCATTTAACAGAGTTTTCTATATCACGGTTACATCGAATTACTCGAAGATAATTTTCAATTTCATTTGCTTAGCTCAATTCTAATATCAACTTCGGACTCTGCTCATACCAGTATCAACATAACTGATTCTATAATTATCCAATCGTAATTGATGGGTCTCAAGTGATCTTTTGTCTTACTGATTTCTAATTATCTCTTATAAATTAATAACATCCATAATCTGTAACAGATTTTTCGTTGTCACTGTTTAATCTACTCATCGGGTATACCGGTGTTAACCAGCTACCATCCAATTATTATCTATAACTATTACTTTCATAACAGATTGGACATCACTTGCATATAATATCAATCTTCATTTAACTATCATCATTATTATATTAATAGTCAATACACCTGCAATCACAGTCTGTAATAGAATCGGAGGTAAACTTTACCCACTTAATGATTTTCAGGTTGAGTGACATCAATATTCATCATAAACGGGTAGATGATATTAACTGAAATTTATATTTTACCATTTCTATCAGAACCCAATACTTAATTGTTCGATTCTCAATACTAATAAATACTCGCAACGTATACATGATGCTCAGAATTTCACAAACACATAACTTATGTGGCATTTGTCTATGTGCAACCATTTTAATACTCTTACAGGCTCTTCATGGTCATGTTATACGAACTTTAAAATAACAGTTCTTAATTTGGTATCATACCCGTATTATGTTCTCACACACATAGATGTAACATATCCGTGATTCATTAATCGGATACCCTATTTGGTTTTCGGTTTCATAACACCAATTCACTTTACAATAATTGTCACAATCATCTTTTAATGATGTAATCTTTTAGTTTCAATGAATCAATATTATCAATAATTTTTCAATAACAATTATTTCTAAATTGGGAAAAAACAGACTTGAGTTAGGACTTTCACTCACCGGGTATATCGATAAATTATGAAATTTATGAACACCCAATACATATACTGATATATAAGATGTGTAGATCTCGTTTCCACGATCACAACGGCTCAAGAATCGTCTGAATCCGACTTTGAATGGCCAAGATATCGTTCAAAAACAAAACCAATATAAAAGGTTAGATACGTAATAACTGAAAATTTTCAGGGGGCTGTTTGTAATTTTTTAGGGCCCCAAAGTAATTTATAATCTCACAGGGGCTAAAATGAAATTTTACCTTTATTGGGTTGAGTTTGGGTGGTTAGGGTCGGGTTTGGGTTAAACCCAAACCCATTTGGGTTTTCACCCAAACAAGCAGCAGCAGCAGCCGCTTGCTGCTGTTGCTCCACGCTGGAGGCCGTCGCCACGCCGGAGCCCATCGCCACGCCGGCTCCCTCGCCACCTCTGGCGCCCTCGCCGCCGGCTGGGGTCGCAAAGAGAGAGAGAGAGAAATGTGGGTGGGAGAGAGAGGAGAGAAAGAGAAAGATATGGGGGTGGGGGTTGGTGCTCTCCCCAACTGCCGGCCCCGCGCCGACCGGCCTATGGCGTCGCCGGCGCCCGGCAGCTAGCGCCTGGCCGCCGGTCAAGCCGCCGGCCATCATGCCAGAGAGAGAGAGAAGCGAGGAAAATGAGAGTGAGAGAGAGAGTTTTTATTTCTTTCCCCACCTACTCCCACTTACTCCCCATACCTCCCATACTTGTTATTTATTTTATTTATTTTATTTTTCTTTTATTTTTCTTTCATTTTTCATTTCTCCAATCCTTAATAAAAATCAAAATTAGGATTAAATATCAATACCCGGTATTCATATGAGTATTTCATGAAGTATATACATCGTGCATTTTCATATATTTTTCTATATTCCTTTATTCATAATAAATTATAATTAATATGAAAAAAAATATCCGGTAATATACCAGTTACCGATCTCCTTATCAGTAAAAGAGTAGAATTATACCGAATAAACCAGATCTTATGAAATTCAAGTGTTACACACTTATATCGGCGTACAAACATAACATAAATATCAATATTTTCTCATATCAATTAATCCGATAAGATTTATAAAAACTTAAATCCATTCCGAATTTTCATTAAATAATTACTGAGAATTATTTAACACAGGAACAAATAGTTTAATAATCATAAGAATTCACAGAAAAATATTTTTAATCCAATGAAAATATTTTAGCCCAGAATTTACCAATCCGGGTGTTACACTCTCCCTCTATATATTTTCCCTTTTTTCTTTCCCTTCCCATTTTCTCCACCTCCTTCTTCATCTCTCCCACCAACTACCCACACAACCCCCGCCACCTCCACCACCAGGGTCGCCGGCGCCACTGCCCCTAGCCGCCGGCGCCGCCCCCGTAACACCCCACTTCCCTTCCCCACTTCCATCATCTACAAATCTCATCTCCTTTTCTCTGATTTTATCAAAACCCATCACTTCACCATCTTCTTCTCCTCCAAAATTTACGACCAAAACCCTCAATTCCTCTACTCCAACCACCCCACCACCATCTCCTCCTCCTCCTCCAACTCCCCACAACCACCATCAACAACCACAACCATCACCACCATCAACACCACCAAACAACAACAACATACAACACCACAACCAAAAACTCCAACAAACCCCTCCTCCACCCTAGGGGCGCCGCCCCCTCCTCACCGGCCGCCCCTCCGGCGGTGGCCAGGCCGCTGGCCACCACCCCCTTCCCCTTCCCTTCTTCTTTTTTCTTCTTTTCTTCTTTCTTTCCTTTCTTTCTTTCTTTTATTCCTTTCCTTTTTCCTCCTTTCCACTTTTACCCATCCCCTCATTTCCTTATTACCTCTCTATTTTTTCCAACATACCCCTCTTCTTCATTTCTTTATTTTCTCTTTCCACTTTTCCTTTTTTTCCTCTTTTAAATACTTCCAACAAATATTCTCTCTCTCTCTCTCTAACTAACTAATCCTCTCTTTCTCCTCCCTTATTCTCTCTAATATATGTATATATATATATATATAATTATATTATATGTATATATATTATATGGATTAGTAGCATGCTCGCACGTGTTAGCGGGTTTCCCAGATATTACTCGGTATTTCGTTCCGATTTTTAGGTGAGTACATTTCTTGTGTTGCTTCATGCTTTGCTATCATCGTTCCATACCTAGTGATTGCTATTTTAACGTCTATTGCATGATATATTGACATGTTATACTTAACACTTTATTCTGACACTTGAGATCCGGCACTGGTACTTGACATGTTATTACTTGGCACCTGATACTTGACACTTAATATCTGACACCGATACTTGACATGTTATCACTTGACACCTGATACCTGACACCTCATATATGACACTTGATAATTGACATGCTATCACTTACTTGACATGCTTTTACATGGTACTAGTACATTTGACCTGATATTGTGACACCTGACTGGATACTGTTATACCTGACACCTGTATTACTTTGTATATTCATGATTATCACTTTTACGGGGACTTGACATGATTACTATACTGTTATCAGACCTCTGGTACTCCTGAACTCATGTGCTCCTACATTCCTGTATTCCTGAACCCTTGTAACAGGGAGACTCCTGATATTGTACTCCTGTTGATCCCCGTAATTGGATAATCATGAATGTTGGATTACTGTGTATTCACGGTGGACATTATCTTTGGGCTATATATATATATATATATATATATATATATATATATATAAAATAAAGTACTCAACTTATACTGGGGTGGGGGAACTGATGGATACTGGTATGATGTCATATTTATAATGGTGGATATTCTGAAGTGTCGTGTGGGGCGCGTAATGATAAGTCCCTAGAAGCAGTAGCCTGATATCTGAAGTGTCGTGTGAGGCGCGTAATGATAAGTCCCCAGAAGCAGTAGCCTGTACTCCTTAGCCTAGTCCCGGGCAGAGACGGGACCCACTATAAATATGAGCCATCAGATTTATCAATTTTCAAGCAATAACTCATCTTATTTATAAGTGGATGTATGAGTATCGATAATACATATATAAGCATATAGATCGGATGAATAACATAAGAATTTACAACTAACGGTAATAATATTAGGAGCGTGTGATATTTGATCTCTCCTTTATTCGGGTCCTGGTACTCACATATCAGACCCGATTAAGTTCTGCTAGAGTGCGAACTCTAGTATGGACTATCAGCGATGTGAGGCACTGATAGGAAGGCGATTGAAATATCAAACGATACTGATAATTATTATTGAAAACTTAAAATACCTTTATATTCTCCAGTTATAGTGATAATTATTTAATCAGGTATTATGCCCTGAGTTGACACCCAGCTTTATGACATATGATTTCTGGAATACAATGATTACTACTTACACTCTAGTTCTGTCACTCTGAGGGCAACTCAAGTTGTATGAACTCAGATGATGGCGACATGGGATATGTGGTATATAGATGGGGGTTTCCTTATTTGGATTACCCCCTTAACGTATCGACCCCGTGAACCCATAATCTGAGCTTATACAACTTGTTTTGTCCATACTAGTATTTATCGCATGTTTAATATATTCATCGCATGTTTATGTGTGCCTATGCTCTCTATACTGTCTCCTATTCATGTTTTTCGATTCAGACTTATCGATATACATGATTTAATGTCATTTCTTTAATTTCCTTTATGTTACTTATCATTACCTATACCTGTATGCATGTACACATCAATGCACATGTGTGCCTGATATGTACGCCACTTGGTTTTATCACATGTACTTGCGGTTGCATCTAACAACCCTAAATTTTCATGTCCAGATCCTAGAGACCGGACATTGGTGGCCTTGCTGTAGCTGATCAGAGTGTGTTGCGGATTCTTCCGTGACGATCGGAGCGCAGCAGAATCTTAGACATTGCCGTAAATCTTCCTCCCAGCTTTTTTCCTGATTGGCTCTCGAGGCCTCTCTTGCTACTCGTGAGCATCTTTCAGCTTTTGTTATGTACCTCTTTGTACTTTTGTATTTTCTGGTGATGTAATATCCCTTTAATATTGTATCACTCTCTGTGATAACCATGTACTTGTACTTTTCTGTTGGAACGTATATTATCACTGTGCTTTCGCACTCTGATTCTTGAATATACTGATGCTTAGCGTATATACGTGAGGGTATTTCCACCCTGCATATATATGCCGTAGTGACGTCTCCGTACTCGCGGAATCAGGCGTCACAATAGAGCGTATTTTTGTAAAAATAAAAAAATTCAAAAATATACTTTTCAAAAACATGAATCAAAATATCGTTTTGAAAATGCTTTAAACGATCAAAATTCTTTTCAAGAATTTTGAAACAAAACACAATAAATCTCTTGCGTGCGCGTGTGAATCTCTTGAGCAATTTAAACATCTAAAATTAGTTTTGACAAATCTAAATCTTATATTGTTAAATAAAGAAAAATAATTCTTTTCGATTACTTTAATCTTGCAACTTTCTTGATCTCTTGAGCTTGACTTCAATCTTGAGTGCTATGTGTGAACTTGATACTTGAGCTCTTGAATCACTCTGTCATTAGTTTCAAAACTTGTAAGTCTTTTAGAGAAGCTAAACACATGACTAAAATATTCTTTATAAACTTGTAACTTATATAAACAAAAATCATTAGTACTAATAACTTCATGAGATTATCATCATCAAAAGTATGGTGAAGGGCCTTTGGCTTTGGGCCAACAAACGTCACGCTAATTGCAAAGGAGTATCACTGCCAAATATCTCGCGACCCAAATTGGCTTTACATGGGCCTATTACTGCGCCTTCTTGCACCAAATTGGGGATCAACAACATCAAACATCACCGACACACACGACAAGTTCGAGGCCTGGCTCTGATACTAATTGAAACACTTTGGGCATAATTCCAAAACACTAACCTTCTAGGTGGAGTTGCCCAAAACTTTATATACCCAAGACCATCCCTATGTCTAACCGATGTGAGACTATTTGTTCGACCCAAATTCTAACACTGAAATCTTTATATTTTCAAATCGACACCCCAAATCTTATAAGGTTAAACAAAATACCCCTATCGTTTCTGTTAGCTGTTGTTCATTTTGTAATGATATAAAGGTAAAATTAATATTCAATCTCTCAAATCTAGCACAATTCTCTCTCTTTCTTTCACTCTCTATCACTCACTCAGCGCCACTGGCCTCCCACCAGAGACAGCAGCGGCGACTGCAACAGTAGAGAGAACAGTTATGTTAAGAGGGAAATAGAGAAAAAAGACGAGGGTATAATTGTAAGTTCGCATATTATTTTAGCATATTTGAATTTAAAAAGAGAACATCCCAAGAACCATCTGATTTATAAACAGAAAAACTAACGATGAGAAGATATTTTATCTAAACTTATAAGATTTGAAGTATCGACTTGAAAATATAAAGATTTCAGAGCTGAAATTTAGAAAAATATCTGAGATCAATACCACAGTAACCCTATATATTCAAATTAAATATTAAGGGCAACAGGGCAGTTCGTACACAACCATAGCTAGCTGCCTTCATGAATATTGTCTTGCATGCACCTAAAAGTCTGCTCCTGTTCAAAGTCAAAAGTGAAGCAAAGTTCGGTTCAAACTCCAAAATCTCATTAATTATTCATTAATACTGAATTGATATCCCATCACTATGTACTCCCCAGTGAATAACAAACCCAGAAAATTAAAGAAAAATCGATTGCCCAATCCCATCACCCACTGATGCTGTGGGCCAAGAAACAACCTCGATCAGTCCCATCAGACTACACTTGTTTGCAGGAAAGCTCTCCCACTCCAATCACACAGCATTGTGCAGCCACACTACTTGAGTGTAAAGACAAATGCTATTCCAATCATGGGTTCACTCTGATGAGACATAACTTAGTTGGAGGTTACAGGTTTTGAATTTGGTTTATGTGTATGAGCGACGCACACATATTATAAGAAGATAAATTCGCGTTGACACATGAGATTGGCTTTCTTATAATATTATAAGAGATCTAAAGAATTTAACGCTTTGTCCCTTAAAACCTGACATCTTTTCTGCGTGTCAACACGAGATTGATCTCTTATAATATGTGTGTGGCTCACACACATGCACCGAATCTATAGATTTTTATCCCTTCAAATCACGAGAATCTCTATAGTTGAGCTATTCATACTCTCTCCAATCGAGAATAAAAGTACTTTTTTTTTCAAATATTTGGCTCAAATTAGTAGTTCATTTTGAATCTCAATATTATTTTTATCATTCTCAATGCTGTTTTTATCATTTCTAATATAGAGTATAGAGTAATATCTTTATTTTTTCCCTTTATAACAAAAATGTCACTGGTTATAACAAAAAATGTCATTCCCCAAGCAAGGGCAAAATTGGAAGGGTAAAATGATTTGGGATTCGATCACTTTTCTTAATTGATGTGCCTGGTCAAAAACGACAAGAAAATCCGAACTGAAGGAGCATATAGTTTCAAATGGAATAATGAACCGAAAAATAATATACATAAACAAAAAATTGAGATCAATATGGTTTAAGCTCTTTTTTCTTTTTTAGAAAACATTGTCGGGTTAATATAGTTTAAATTTTTGGAGTCAATTTAGTTTTCAGCCTCTAATTAAGGCTCATGTCCTCTCTGTGTAAACGAATACTTTTCAACAGTAGTATCAGAGCCAAAAAGCTATTGACCACGACGAGAGTGTAAAATGATGTGTCACATGATGGTTAATATGGTCACGATCTATATGTCGGAGTGATACCAAAATTTGATGCATGCATGATCTAACTAGCGTAAATAATAGATATACACCAACAAGCAAGTACGCATCAAATAATCAAGACCATCGTAAATGCAGTAGAATGAGATTTTTTTTTTCTTCCTTCTCCTTCTCCCAAAGATTAAGGAATCCTTGTAAATTAGATGAGATGCAACCTCTTTGTTATGCAACTATATTACCCTAGTTGTTTTTTATGCAATTTTCTTTTTCTATTACTCTCGCGCTATTCCTCTTTCATGAAGAGGACTTACATGAAGCCAATTACCAAGACCTTAAACCGAATAGGAAACAAGTGGAGCATGATCTCAACCATTCTTCACACTTCTCCTAGCTACATTAGAAGTCTCCCCTCTCAATCGGTTATCTCAGTTAGTGAGTCCAGGACTTATATAGAGCCAGTTACCAAAACCTTTAACCTAATAGGAAACAAGTGTGAGCATAATCTCAATCGTTGTTCGCACTTCTCCTAGTTACATTAGAACTCTCCTCTCTCAATCATCTATCTCCATTAGGCGTCCTCCATTTACAGAGGTGGAACCAGAAATAAATTTTAGGGTAGGCTGCAACTTTTTATAACTTATGCTTATGAATTATATGAATTTGTCAAAAGAATAAAATAATATTCTCTACTAAATCAGGGGTAGAATTAGAAATAACTTTGCCTAAATAAAACCAAAATAGAAAGGGATTTAAGGCAATATATGAAGGAAAAAAAGGGTTTAAGAAAATATATGAAAAAATGGGTCGGGCTGTAGCCCAGCCCAGCCCAGCCAACCAGTGGGTCCGCCCCTGCCCATTTACGTAACTCTCAAGTCTCAACACACACCCCCCAATGTCACCCTTACTGCAGTTAATCAGCCTAGTGCAACTCTAGTGTCACCCCCACTGCGGTTGACAATGTTTCCTAAATACTTGTCCTCGTTAACCACTTTCTTTCTTTTTTTGCTAGTTAATACGAAAAAACAAAAATAAGAAAGCTCATTCAACCATCAAGTATCCCCCAAAGGAAGAAGAAGATCATCCTCGTCGACTTTACAGACTTCAAGCATTGCCAGATTGAAACTTGGGTTGTATAAAGCGGCTAGGAGCGAAAAATCATTGAGACGATCTCCTTTTACCTTTTTCCCAATTTGAGTAACTTGGAAGAAGGCTTTGAGATAGGTGGAGCTTGGCACTTGAGGGGGACCGTGGCCTCTTTCTCCTTCATCTTACCAATAGTCTTAGCTGGGTAGAATTTTCCCACCGGACGCGGGTGGATTTCTGCCATTCACCTTCTTGGTTTGATGTCTCCATACATTCCCGTTACCGTGCTGATTTCATGTTTAGCTGTTTTGGGTTTTGGGTCAAACAAATAGTCCCACATTGGCTAGACGTGAGGATGGTCTTGAGTATATAAGGATTTGGGCAACTCCACCTAGAAGGCTAGTCTTTTGGGATGGTGCCCCAAGTCTTTCAAGTGGTATCAGAGCCATGCCCCGAACTTAGTCCTATGTGTGGGTGATGTTCGACAATGTAGATCCTCCCAACGGCGCAAAGGCACAATGAGCCTGCTCATCCCAATGGCGCAAAAGGCGCAATAGGCCCCTGTGAAGCTAATGTTAGGCTCTGGAGAAATTTGATAGTGGTGCTCCTTTGTAATGGGCGCACGCCTGTCACGCAGTGCAGAGGAGTGACCGACTGCAGTTAGTATTTCACATAAGGCGTGCCGCCACCTCACGTGGTGAAGAGTTGGATCTCGATGGAGCATTTGATCTTCTAGTGTGAATATAGTTGAGCTTGCAAGGAGACTCTTTATTGGAGGGGGAATTGTTGGGATTTGGGTCGAACAAATAGTCCCACATCGGCTAGACGTGGGGATGGTCTTGCGTATATAAGGATTTAGGTAACTCCACGTAGAAGGCTAGTCTTTTGGGATGGTGCCTCAAGTCCTTCAAGCTATTGGTCTCGCGCATACTTTTCAGACAACTTAAAGTGATAACGTTTCTTAATGTCATCCTCGTTAACACTCTTAGTGGTTTGGTAATGTCTCTCAAACATTATCCTCAAACCACTCTACGTGGCACTACAAAAAAAGAGGTCGACGTCTATGAGACCGACGTTTTAAGTTGGGGGAAAGAGACGGTTTAAATTTACGTGAAAAATCTTACTTTTTTAAATAAAATAATAAAATATCAACCACCTCTATTTTAAACCGACGTGAAAAATCTTATGTTAAAAAAAATAATAAAACACGAGCTCCACCACGAGCTCCACCGCCGAACACCATGAGCTCGGCCACCGAGCACCATGAGCTCCACCACGAGATCCACCACCGAGCACCACCATGAGCTTCACCACTGAGCACCACGAGCTTCGCCGCCGATCTCCCGCCACCGAGCACCACAAGCTCCACCACTGAGCACCATCATAACCGTCACTGGCTCCACCGCCACTGAGCTCAACTCGCCATCTAGTCAGAGCTTGTTGTTGCTCTACTCGAAGCAGGGCTCCCGCTGTAGACCGGTTCCGTTTCGTGCGTTCCACCTCCATCACCGTGGAGGCATTTGAGAGGGAGAGAGAAGATAGTGGAGGCACTGGAGGTCGTGGAGGCTGAGAGGGAGAAATGAGATCTGAGGAGGGAAATTTGAGAGGGAGAATTTGAGAGGGCGGGATTTTAGTTTTTTTTCTTAAGTTTTTTAGGAATACACATCGGTTCAATTTAGAACCGACGTGTTAAGTGTTTTTTTTTTGTTTGAGTTTCTATGTTGGTTCGTTGGAGAACCGACATCGTAAATTTTTACAAAATTGTACCTTTTGACTTTCTATATCAGATCGTTGGGAAGCGACGTCGTAAATTTTGACAAAAAATTTCTTTCTTGAGTTTTTACGTCTTTTTGTCAGAGAACCGACATTATAATTTTTTGAGCATGTTACAAGACTGCTACCACCACTGTTATTTTTTGAGTTTCTATGTCGGTTCTCCAAAGAACCGACGTTGTAAGGTTTTCAACATAATGCAAAAATACTATCGCTACTATTTCACATCGTTGTGTTACTGAAATCAACGTCAAACGTGCGACGTGAAAGCTCAATTCCATACTAATGTGGTTAATAGTGTTCCTCGAACACTTTCCCTCATTTAACCAGGATGCTCTTATTATACGGCAGTCATGATTCCTTGAGCCGTCTTGACTATTTCTTTGAAGAAACATCGATCCCACTGACTATTAATCTTTGTTTCATACTCAACAAGTATCCAGTCCTCATTGGCGCACATTTGGTTACAAAAAACGAATACTAGAATAAAGTCCACTCTTATAGTTTCTCGAGTTTCACACATCCTCAATTTGCCACTTTATGATAATGATTAGACCATGCATCTCCTCTCGTGTCCAATTCATAATTATTTTCTAATTCATTTCCCAGCGTCTAATTACTTCAATTTAGGATACATATTCGCCTGAATTACTATTGCAATGCATTTCTCACAATTAAAAAAACCAATTTGTTTGACTATTAAAAAAAAGGCCAAGCTATAACACATGGCTTTGGATTTAGTTGAATTGGCGACAAAAAAAACTAAAATTGAGAGCGGGTTAGCTCCTTCGCATGATGTGAGCCTCACAGCTGATGGACGGCTCGATGTGGAAAGGAAAAAAAAATGTTATGTAATGTGATGTATAAAACTGTCTTTATTTTTCTCTTTTCACACAACGTTATTTATCAGCTGTGAAGAACGGCTCACATCGCGCAAAAGCTCATCCTAAACCCTCGACCGCCCATTCTACTTTCTCCTCGTTACCCCCGCCAACTTACCGGCTGTCACTGTCTGGGTCCCATTTTCAGGTGCTCTTTCATGGGTGCTTCAGTGAATCTACAGAAAAAACCTTAATTTTCCACCCAAAAATCTGCCTCCTTGTCTAATCTCATCCCCACGAGACTTTGATTAACAAAAATCTCGCTGCTCGAGTAGTCAAGAAATGAAGACGATAAAGCCATTAGCAGACTATCAGTGAATACTAAGTGGCCAACAATAAAGAGAAACTATTGAAATTTGTGCATAACTAATAAATTAACCAATTTTCTCCACCATTGTTTGCTTTCCGAGAGGCAGCAGGACTAAAGGCGTCCCAGGGGGACAAACTCGTGCCCTGGCGGTGGGCACAAGTAAATGAAGAATCACACGTCAAGTCAAAAAGAAAAATTGCAGATACTGACGACGCTCACGAGACAGAGCAGGCGCTGCAGCAGCAGCAGCAGCAGTTAAAGCTGGAGAGAGAGAGAGAGAGAGAGAGAGAGAGAGGTTCTTCGGATTCGCTGCCTTCGCTCGCGTGCATCTGCACAAAGCAATACTGTGAATTGCTGCTGAGTCCGACACGCATCGGCCTTATTGTTATTTTTAATGAGTAAAATAGCTATTAGAAATTAAAACCAGAAGAAGATCAATATTAGAACTGTTGGTTTCTGAGATCAATCTGACAACTAATCAATATCACTGAAATATCAACAATCTAATTGGACAGGCCGATAAATATCAGGTGGGAGGTTTTCCGTTCAATAGAACGTTCCTTAATTTAAGAACTATCTTTCAATTTCCTTCCTTTGTTAAACACCAATTAGACTGACATAAATCAGTCTCAATATACTGAATATCAGTATATCCTCTGTATAAAGAAAATTAATTCACTTATACAGTACTTGGAGTGACTGGTGCTAACGGGTTACTGGACGCTGGTCTCCCAAGATACAACACTCCTTCACGGTATTTGTCTCCCAAGATACAACACTCCTTCACGGTATTTGGATTCACGGTATTTGGATAGCACTACCAAATCACCGTACGGTCGAATTGAGAGAATATTGAGAGAGAGGATCTCCTTCAGATTTCTTACTGTTGGTGTGTTTCGCGTAACCTATACCCGTGAGACCCAGTTCAAAAGAACCGACCGGGTAGGGAACCCGAACCCGGCACTGGCACCGGCACCGGCCCGCCGTCGCCGCCAGCGGCGGCGCGCGCACATGTGCGGGCATGGTTTCCTCCCAATCGCGCGCGAAAACTCCAAGTACCCACAGGGCACGCCCTTTGTTCTCAATTTTCTCTATTTAAACACTATAAGCTTCCATCTCATGGCCAATGTGGGACTAAATGCTTTTAGCTACCTTTATTCCCATTTTGGCTTTGAATTAGGCAATATTTAGACTTGAATATCTCATTCATTCGAAGTCGGAATTGAACATGTGAATATGCCACGTTCATCCCCAATGGAAGGAGAACACACTCCAACCATCATCCAATTGATTCGATCAACGGATCTCGCCGTAATTCAATTCAAAGATTCACATATATATATTCTTCATATTCCAAGAAGAACAAATAAAATAAAAGAGGTCAAGAGTTTAGCTTCATGATCGAAACGTACGTGGCATTATTGCAAGAACCGAATTGCCCTCTCTTATGCAGGGCTTCATGGCAATGATTTTAGAAATAAGATGACCCTCAGTCAGACGACCTCCTTCTTCTTGGCGCGAGCTTTCAGAAGGCTTTGCGAATTCTTTCAAAACTTTCAGGGAACCAACAGAGAATAATAACTTTGAAGAAGTATCAGGAAAAAAGGAAGAGAGCTGTATCAATCATACCGTGTTTTTTTTTGCACTCTGCAGAAGGTGTTATTTATAGATTAAAGAAAATAACTATTTTTTTAGAACGTGGTCATAATTTAGATCCACTTAATTAGCTTTAGATTCAGTTAATCCACTAGAGATCCGCTAAGTGAGCTCCACGTTTGATCATGTTTAAAATATACTCGCGGTGAGTCGTTCCGAGTTGCCTCTCCGAAGCAAATCCCGAGTTCGCATTAATCCTTGTTCACACTCCGCAGTCGCATTGATCTGAAGTCCACATTCGAATACCGCATCATCCCTGAGTCCAAGTTGTCACTCCGAGGTACCACGTCTCCGAGTCCACGCTCCAAGTCGAACTCCCCGAGTCCACGCTCCGAGTTTGAAAGAGTAAAAAAAAAAAGATCCAAAGTGAGGCAGGTCAAGCACACCACAGATCGAAGCAACATTCGTGTCTGCAGGTCGTGGTTGCGCGCGTGTCGAGCCCGAACCGGCTCGACGTGTGTGGATGCTGAGTGGCGTGATGGCTGATATTCCAACACTCATAAAAATAGACTATAAAGGAGTTTATATTTATACTACTCAACCTCTTTTGATTCATACAATATGAGACTATTTTTTTTTTTTTTTTTTTTCAGAAAATGAGTTTCAAGTTACAAAACTCCAACAAACACAACATCCAAGCGGCTACAATGTTTACAAACACTTACTAATCTTTTCTCTCCTGAAAAAAAAAAAAAGAAAAGAAAAGAAAAGAAATTCTAACTAGATAGAAATCTCATAACAAATGAGAAAAAGTTCTACATTCCGTCATCTTTTTAAACTAAAATTTAGACGCACGGCTCTAAAGTCTAAGCGCGGCGGTCTCCGTCCCTTTTGTCGCCGCTCTCCTCGGTCGGGTCGCTCTTCGACCGAACCAGCGGCGACGACTGTGAACCTACAATGATCAAAATAAAAGGACAATAAAAAAATAATTAAATTAAAAAAAATTTCTAGAAACAGTGAGCGGTGACCGGATCCAGTTCCGTTGCTATCACCTTTGCAAGTAGCATTCAAGGATCTCTTGCAATGGGCTATGGCGCTCTGGATCCCATCCTGCTGCTGCAGCAGCGAGTCATCTCTCCTCTGCTGCGCCGCCACCGGCGGTGACGCCACCGTGGCCGCCACCGCCAAAGGCGCCGACTTGCTCTTCCCCAGTCGCTTCCGTACAACCCTCAACCCCGCCGGTATCTTCACCTTCACCGTTGTGGCCGCTGCTGGCGCCGCCAGAGCCGGTGCTGGTTCTCCGACCGCCTCATCTCCGCCGGTGGCGTCAGCGGCGACCTCGGCGGTGAGCTGACCGGAGAACCGCAGCTTCTCGCCGTACCGTTTCGAAACCCTAACGTACAGCGGCTTGATCTTGTTGATGTACTTTTGAACCATCTCCTTCGAGAACTTCTTCTCTTCTGCTGTGCCGACGGCTTCCTCTTCGGATTTCGGCGATTTTACGGTCGATTTTTTGGGGCCGCTGGTCTCTCGAGTGAAGAGAGAAACGATGGGGACGCCCTCCACTTTAAATTTGATGAAGAATTTGTTGTTCTGGCTTTGATTTTGATGCTGTTTAGGGGTGGTTGTTGTTGTTGTTGTTGCGGCATTGGGGTCGGCCTGAATAGATTTGGGTTTCTTGAGGCCGAGCATGAAGATGCGCAACTTGGTGGCGGATTTGAGGAGAGAGACGGGAACTGAGAAAGTTTATGATCAGAATCTGAGGTTGTGGTGACGAGGATGGAGGAAGGCTCGAGAGGGAGGAGCTGGCCCTTGAAGAAGAGATCGTCGGAGGGGGAGAGCGAAATGCTCGGATCCGACGACGCTGGGGACGATGAAGAAGAAGAAGATGATGATACGGGGAAGTTGAGCTCTCCCTGGTCCTCCTCCGCCTCGTCGCCGGATCCCTCCGAGATGGAGTCTGCTTCATCGCCGGGCGCGTTTTGGACGGCGAGCTCGAGGTCGAAGAAGGAGCCCTCGTCTTCTTCCTCCTCAGACTCCATCGGGGACCGGAGCACGGAGGCGGCGAGCGTCGTGGTGTGCGCGTTTGAGGAGGAGGCTGGGTTGGTGGTGCGCACGTTAGCGTCGGATCCGCCGCCCCTCCAGTACTTGAGCAGGCTGAAGGTTTCCATAGTCGGAAGAGCCAGAGGCAAACAAACAAACACTCTCCCTGTTTTTCTGTGAACTTTTCTGTGAACTTTTATGGAAGTTTTTCACAGATAGAGACTTTTGAAATAGATGGAGGAGGGGAGACGGTGAGCTTCTAATGAATTTGGTTGTTGTGTTTGAGACATATACGTACCATAAAAAATTCTATTTATAAATCTTTTAAAATTATTGTTTTTTATATTATTATAAAAATTTATTTCATGTGTCGGGATACGAAATTGCTCCTCTTATAAGGTTTTGTTCATGTGTGTGAGTCACACACACATACAATAAGAGGACCAATCACACGTTGACACGTGTATTGATCCTCTTATAATATGTTATGTGGGTGGGCCTCACATACATATTATAAAATATTATAAGAAAGTCTCGGCATGTCAATACCCTCTTTATTGTATGTGTGTGAATCTCTCTTATAACATAACATATGTATGTGACCCACACACAAAAATTGAACCCCGTTTCTTTTTTTTCCGTGCTTCTTTATTTTAAAGCGTCTGATGACAAATCTGAGAACATGCATGTTTGATGTTGAAAGTAAAACTTCTTTTGAGAAGAAAAGGATGGTGATGCTTTTTTTAGGGAAGGTGAAAAAGTTTCGGCGGCTGTTGCACTGCAAGAGAGTAGCTGCAGGAAAGCTTTTCTTGGTTTTCGATTGGAGATGGAGATGGAGCACTCGGCGCAGTCGTGACTTCTCACTTTCATCATAGATGTGTGGTTCTATTCAGCCTCGTTCAACTCTTGGTCAGATCTCTCAGCAATGTCGTCATGATATCTGTAGCTCAATCCGATTATCCTGTGAAAGGAGCAACCACCACCGAAAGACAGTGACATCTCTTTTACACCGCACTTGCAGTGTATACGGCTCAAAGGTGTAGCTTGATCCAGTCTAAAATAGATGTAATGCAAAGAAAGAAGAGTGGTTCGTGAAGGAATATGGGACAATTTGGCTTGACCTCTCTCCTAAAGTCAACCCGGGGATTATTGCGATGTTAACGCATATGTAGAGCTCAAAATGCAATAAGAAATTTTAAGTAATGAGCATGATGAAGGTTAGCAATCAGATTCTGCTTCACCCTCAATTGATTCAATTGGCTGTTTCTCTGTTAGTGTCGCAATTATATATTAATCCTTGCTCTTGTCCGTCTCTCTGGTCTCTCAATTGTATACATTAGATTTATGAAAATGAGAGGAAAATGAGAAGTGGGAAAACTCATTTCCCGTTTCCTTTGTTTGTCTTGAATCCGGAAATAGAAAATGGGAAATTTTTTTCCCTTTTCCCTTTTCTTCTTTACGCGTCCTTTTTACGTTACCATTTTCCACTTCTTGGGAGGTACAATTAATTTTGTGATCATGTAAGTTTCACTTGTAATAACTTGTAGCTTAATGCGTTAAAATTTTCATGTGATATAAATTTCACTTGGAGTGTAATTACAGTTCAAAAACGTCACTTCTGAAATAATATTTAATTTAATATTATTTTGTGGTCAACTTTATGATCAAAATTTTCACTTTTACTTCCACGTTGCTAATCAAACATCAGAAAACTTATTTTCACAAATCTCAATTTTTCACCACATTTCTACATTTCTCACTCCTGCTTCTCACTTCCTATTTTCTTCCCACTTTCATGAATCCATCAAACACGCGTAAAACTCTGTAAAACCCTGAGCGGCCTTGTATTAGCAAAAAAAAAAAAAATTTTTTTTTTTCTCTTTTATGCTTCTTATTCTATTATGTGCTTATATCAATTTACAAATATGTTTAATTTTAATTTTTTTTCATTTAGACTAATTTATTCTTCTATGTTTATTTTGTAATATCCCTTAACTAGCAATCACCCCTTATTGGTGAGAAGATCAAAAAGCAAATAAGATGGGACCCCACCCACAAAGACTCCACCAATACAATCGAAAAGTAAGATTTCCACTTGTTCCTTCTCTAAAAGTTGATTTTTTTTTCCTTTGTTTGTGTACTTTGTTGAAGATAGTAGTATAAAGGTATATAATTTTTTTTTTGTTGTAATGGCAGTAATTAAACTTGATTTAATTGATATTTGGATGTACTGATTTCATGTAATTATAAATGCTAGGCAGCTGTTGCAATTATACCCAAGTCTTTTTCTCTCCCTCACCGGAGCCTGGTGTGTAACGGGTCAGGTTTGAGTCGAATTCGTGTGCTATTGAAATGAGTAGAAAACTCTGGTGTACCATCAAATTCAGCAGAAAATTGCTCCTGATAATAAATTTACTCGTTCTATTGAATTTAATCAAGATTATATTTTTAATAGCTAAGATATCGTAAAAAATCACCATCTATTACTTAAAATCAATAGAAATTATAAAATATAACGATAACACAAGGATTTTTTTTTTTTAAAAATTTGATAGTATAAAATGATTTTCTACTCATTTTCAAAATAGCACAGAAGAGTTACCCTAAATGATTTTTGGAGTCTTCTTGGTTTGTATGGTACCCATGGATTCTACGAAAGTAGTACATCAAGAAAGCATGTGAAAGCCCTAAATGAGAGCACATGGCTGGTGTCTGCAGCATCTAAGTCTAGAATCCAAGAAAGAGAGACAGAGAGACATTAACATACGTTTTAACAAAATTCAGCTTGTCTATGTATTTCTTGGGCAGCACATTGTATTAGTACAAAGGCTGAATCTGTTCGTTGATAGCTTGCAGGTTAGGGTGCAAAAAGAAAAACAAATGAGAAATTTGCCCCCCACAACTAAGAAATGGGAAAGTTCACCGTATGTGGCCGAGTGGTGGTCTTGGGTTGATTAAGAGTCTTGCTCACCCACAAATCTCCATTTCGAGTCTCGTCAGTGACATATTGAAAATATATTTAATTCCGGTCACCGTGATTACTGATCATGTCCTGAATTTGCTCTCCAGTGATCGACGGTTGAATTGAAAAAAAATCATTATTTATAAATGTCTGAGAGACTAGAGACTCCAAGAGTTTGTCTCCCACCATGTGACTCATCAATTTGGTCCAAGTTGTGCGAAGATAACCGTACATATATTTTTGGATTTAAAAGTCTTAAACTATGGATATTTATTTACTATTGAAATTTGTAGGGCTCTCTATTTCCATTTTGCTTTTCTAAACAAACATATCTTTTTTATCAAGCAAGTGCTATGAAAAAACAGGTATTTACTTTATCAATCCTGCATAATTCTTTTTGATTATCATCCTAAATAAAATCTTATACTGACATCAATCATCAAACTATTCAATCCTTTGTTTTTATTTAATATAAATGTTGAGAAACTCTTACAACTAAATTGGACACAACAACGAGGCTCACTTCTAGTAATTCTATGTTAGAAGGGTTCTATGGTTCATGACCTAACTTCCTTTTGATGGAGGGAAAAGGGATTGGAAATAAAATCGCCGGTTAAATCTTGTTCTAGCGTCGATGAATGCCAAACGAAATATTAGGTAGAGTAACTCCAGAATTCATGACAATAGAAAGAAAAAATTTCTCAAATTTTATTGAACTTCAAAATACCTACATAGAATTTCAAGAGGTCTATATATCCACTCTCCATACATAAAATCTTAATACAACTCAAATTCTCTTAAAACGCTCCTATATAAAATCTATCTTAAATAAGATTCCTAATTTGATTTAAACTATAATCTAAACGAGAATAAAAAAGAAACTGAAAAATAAAAATTATTTGAACCTAAAGTTCTAATAGAAAAATGAAACTAATAAAAAACATCAAATTTGCTACTAATCAGCATATTTAAGATTTTACGAAGCTGACCCGGAACTTACATATCGTCCCCGTCTAGAATGTTGCGCGAGCCTTTGCAACATCCCAATTGAGGAACCCCACTCAACTGAGAGAGATGCAGCGGAGAAGTATCCAAAAAGACAAGAACAATAATCAAAAGAGAAAGCAAACACAATATTTAACGAGATTCGATAATTTGCCTACTACTCGGGGCAAAGGGGGGAGAGATTTTATTGATTCAACAATCAATACAAATTTTTCCAAGGGATTTTCAGGGGATACTATTCATGAGGGCTCTGCCCTTTTATTTATAGCCAGAGAGTCACAGGGTTTTAGCAAACCACAATTGGATTCGACTCCAAATCAGAAACGAAGTCCGAATCTGTCCAAGAGAACAGATTCGCCTGTAGGTCGACTGGGTCAATCGACTGACCTGTCCTTCGATTGACTGGTCGGTCGACCGAAGCCAACAGAAACTCCATGTGTGCCAGTCGGTCGACCATTCCGGTCAACCGTTCTCCTTGCTACGGTCGACCGGGCGATTGACCGAGCTGTATCTGTGCACGTAGTGCACGCCGGTCGATCGGGCAGTCGGCTGGCCCCTGTCCTAACCTGCTGTGAACTGCGTTCTCGCTTCCTATGAATTTTGATCTCTGAGTTATCTCTTCCAATGAGTTTAAAAAACTCTATCATAGATTTTTATCTCCTCTCTCCTTACAATTCTCTACCTCGGTGAAGATTTTTCAAATTTGAGTCGAACTTCAATGAACATCGACACACGATCTCGGCTTGAATGCTCTGAACGAAATCAACACACGATCTTGACGAAATTAACACATGATCGCGACTTGGCCAAAGGGACGAAACCGCTTCCAAACGATCGCCAGCACACTTACAATTGATTTCAAATGATCATCTGATCCAAATTGAGTTTTCGTCCCTTCAGGAGACTCTCTCCAAGCTCCAATATCAATTGTAAAGATTTTAATTTCAGCTCAGCTATCCAAACGGAGTACATCATACATGCCTTCCCAACACTTCACCGAATAGAAAAACATATGAGCTGACCAACGAACGTGTCTATAACTCAGCAACTGAATGGAATACCATTCCAAGTGACCACAAAAAGAACCCAACATGAGCCAACACTGACTCTCCAACTGACTAGCACTCCAATCCAAATGTCTTCAAGATGATCCAACCAATCTGAGTAGAGCACACCAATTACCAATATCGGTGCAACAAACTGGATGCACAACCCCTTTATACAAGCTCAATTATCTTCTTACTGAAAGATTAAATGTTCATCGAGATCACAACACTTCACCTCTTCATGAAGTCCAATTCTTCAACTCTACGTGAAATCTAACAACTTCCACTGCCAATTCTCGAGAACCCAAATATACCAAATAGCTTCATACGAGTTGCATCACCATATGGCTGCGCCTATGTGGCTTCCTACGTACCTTACTCAAGGGGATCAAGCCATCCGTAGTTCATTAAACGAGCTCCACTGAGCTCAAGCAACTGTGACAAATATTCAACAGCATACCGGATTGACTGAGTCATATGAACCTCCTTACTAATATCGTCATGGAGAATAGCCTTCAATTTGAGCCTGTAACGCTCACCAACTTGAGATTCATGCTTCTTCACCCACTTTCGTGGTTTTATTTTGGTTCCAATAGCTGCAAACAATTTGACATCTCATCAATGTTTTTCACCTGTTCAACATCAAAACTAGCTACATAATCTCCACCTGGTGTCACATCCAATGAAGACCTTATTGATACCGAACCAACTAGAGGTGATGGAGTAGCATTAAGCTCCACCTGCTGCAATATATCTTTGGCCTTTGTCCTCTCCACCTGTTGAGAGTTGGTAGACTTCAATAATGAAGTCTCATCAAATGTGACATGCTTACTCAACACAATCTTCTTGTTTTGGGGTCCCATTACTTGTAACCTTTCATATTCATTTTGACACCCAAAGACACAAACTTCTTTGCTCGCGGATTTACCTTACCATTCTTGGCACTATAATAGCCGGACTTTCAAATACCCGCAGCAAATCATAATTCTGAGTAGCTCCACCTGACCAAATATCCAACAGAGTTTTGCCTCCTATCGCAGTCGATGATAATTCATTTATGAGATGGGTAGCATATACAATCGCCTTAGCTTAAAATGATTTATCTAATCGTGCATTAGACAACAAACACCGAGCCTTATCCAGAAAAGAACGGTTGATTTTCTTAGCCAACCCATGTATTCCATCTGTGAAGTGAGTACCAATACCAGTGTTCTGCACAAATTGTAAGAATTGATTCTTGTATCTTTCAACATTACTAATTTGAAGTTCCTTAATCTTTCTACCAGTCTGCTTCTTCATCATATCCTTCTACTTCACTAACATATTTAGGGCTTCAAATCTTTGTCTCATGGGATATACCCAACAATTTCTAAATAAATTATCAATAAAAGAGACAAAATACCTATGACCTCCAAGCGATGCAGTCTTAGCAGGTCCCTAAATACTTACGTGAAAACAATTAAGAAGACCTTCAAACGGTGAGTAGTGGTGCTGAATTTCACCTTTGTCTTCTTGTCCAGAATGTCGTGTCCATCCAATTCCATTTTGCAGGTAGATACACCTTCCAATGATTTCTTCTTTGCTCTTGTAAAGACTTTTTACCTGTATGTCCAAGCCTCATATGTCAAACCTGTGTGCAATCACCATTTGAAAAAATAGAAGTCGCCACTCGCCCTGTAACCGTACTACCCATCAAGTAGTATAGGTTATTGCGTCGGACGCCCTTCATCATCACCATTGAGCCTCTAGTTATCTTGAGAATACCATCTCTAATAGGTACTCTATAACCCAATGCTTCCAAGGTACATACAAAGATAAGATTCTTTTTCACTTGAGGTACATACCTTACCTTCTTCAATTCTCGTACCATCCTATCAAACATCCTGATCTGGGTTGTACCTATTCCTTCCATGTTACATGGGCGATCATCACCCATGATAACAGAACATCCATCTAACTTCTCAAAGCTAGAAAATCAATTCATGTTAGGACATACATGATAGGCAGTTTCAGTATCTAACAACCATTCAGAGTCTCCTGAGTAGCCACAATAGAAGTAGTAACGAGTAAGAGATTACCGACGAGTCTGAGTCTGATCCATCTCCCTGTCAAAAGTACTGGCGTGAGTACTGACCACCTGTGCAAGATTGCTTCGGTCTTCAACATCTTCTTCTTACCCTTATCCTTGATCCTTGAACAATCAACCTTCCAGTGTCTTATCTCTTTACAGAAGGTACACTGGTTCTTCTTCAGATCTTTGAACCCTGGTCTGGACTCTGATCTCTGATGCTCGCCTTTGCCCTTTCGATTGGAACATCTGCCTCTTACCATCAACGCCTTTGTTGATGTATCATTGGAAGAAGACTGCTTGTCCTTCCTCCTTACTTTATAATTTACAAGAGCAACCGACACATCACTGTAGTAAGTGTTTGTTTACTATTATCAAAGTTAGGATGAATGTCTCATACTCTTCTTCAGGAAAGAGTTCAGTAGAATCAACGCCTTATCTTCTTCTTCGATCTTCAAATCTACGTTAACTAAATCTGTAAGAAGCTTGATGTAGTTATTCCTGTGTTCATCAATGGAGACTCCTTTCTGTAACTGGAAGCTATAGAGTCTACTCTTCAATTGCAAACGAGACTCTATGCTCTTTGTCAGATATTTTCTCCAGGTTCTCTCACAAACTGCCTCGCAAATATTTCATATAACACATAATATTTGATGTCTTGTGTCAAATAAGACCTTATCAAACCATACGCCATTCGATTCATCTTGTCCCAATCCTCTTCAGAAGTATAATCTCGCTTTTTCTCTAACCGTAGAGTGTCTTCGAGATTTGCTCCCATTAATGCATCCATTACTTCACATCTCCACATACCAAAGTTATTCTTACCATCGAACTTTACTACATCAATTTTCAATGGATGTGGGTTCATAGATTTCAACATAGATGTACAATCCCAGCCATCTTCTCAATATATTTCTCAAAAAAAATAATGCGGAAGACAAACAAAATTAGATCCAAAATCTAGATAAAGATAGGATCTTTACCTTAAAGTGAAACCCTAGGAGAGTTTTCAAAACGACCTGCTCCACTAAATTTGATTCCTTGAGCAATCCAAATGTTGTTTTGAGATCAGCACACGATCCCACAAGCAGTCCCAACGCTGCTCTGAGATCAACATACGATCTCCGCCAAATAGCAACCAATGCTCTTGAAATTGACACACGATCCTACGACGAATCTGAGATGCTCTTATACCACTTGTTGAATGCGCCTTTGCAATAACCCAATTGAGAAACCCAATCAACTGAAAGAGATGCAACGAAGAAGTACCCAAAAAGATAAGACAATAATCAAGAGATAAAGTAAATACAATATTAACGAGGTATGAAAATTTGTCTACGTCCTCGAGGTAAGGGAGAGAGATTTTATTGATTCAACAACCAATACAAGTTTTTTTCAAGGGATTTTCAGGGGATACTATTTATGAGGGCTCCGCCCCTTTATTTATAGTCAGAAAGTCTCAGGTTTTAGGAAACCACAATTGGATTCGACTCCAAAATCAAAAAAGAACTTCGAATCTGTCCAGGAGAATAGATTCGCCCGTCGGTCGACTGGGTCGGTCGACCGACCCTGTCTTTCGGTCGACCAGCGAAGCCAATAGAAACTCCATGTGTGCCAGTCGGTCGACCGTTTCGGTCTCCTTGCTACAGTCGACCAGGCGGTCGACGAGCTGTGTCTGTGCACGTTGTGCACGCCGGTCGAGCTGGTAGTCCGCCGACCCTGTCCTGGCCTGTTGCAAACTGCATTCTCTTTTCCTCTGAACTCCGATCTCTGTGATATCTCTTCCAATGAGTTTAAAAAACTCTATCATAGTTTTTATCTCCTCTCTTCCTACACAGAATTCACGAAACTCCTCAGATAACTTGAAAACATCGTAACTTTCGCACATATGTTCCGAATTCGCGTTCTAGGATACGATGGAATGGTATTTTCGTTATCTTGATCTTGAATAAACAAATCTGATGTTTCAAATTTCTGAACTTATCATATTTAGTGAATCTTCCTGCATAAAAAAGATACAGCATTACTCTCATTGGGGTTTGCTGTGTAGTCCTGTGAGCAAAGCCATGCCAACAAGACAGAGTTTTGGATTGAGTTCTCCAACAGTTGGAGCTTTCAAAGGGATGATTCATTCCCTTTTGGCCGTGAACAAGCAGTAGAGCTCCAGCACCAGCATTGGGCTTTTCTGTCTCGAAAATACGATCTCATCTCTGAATTGTATTCTGCTGAGCAATCCATTTCCCAATGCTGGCCGTGTCCCGCGGGCAATCTTATCAGCTGCATTTGGCAAATTTTTGAAATAAAGTATAAGGGAAGCAGGAAGGATCAAGCACCAGTGAAATGTACCGAGTCAAGAGACAACAACAACGACCGCACAATTGAAATGAGAATTTGCAAATTAATCATATGCTGTTGTTCTGGGTCTTTGTGTCTCACATTCATGCCCTAATATAGTTGTTTGTTCGAAGGAGGCTTTGTCATCGACTTACTCGACTGTCCGGGGGAGATGATTTGTTTATGATCATGTATGGGTGGGGTGGTGGTCCAATTTGATCCCATTCAAAATGATGACACATGTCTTTCACCTTTCAACTCTATGAGGTACATCAGAGCTCTCCTCCGAAGTCCATGTCATTCCTACCTCCTTCAGATTCTTTTCAGCTCCGAGACTTCCTCTGTTCTAAAGACTTCAGTTTCGAACTATGTAGCTTCAGCATCAGTTCACCCTCTATCTCCGCTGACAGTTACGCCACCTAATTTTTTTTTTATGTTCATTACGTGTGACGCCACTCAACACGAAAAGTTATAGATAGTGGCGGATTTTCTTGCATGCAACCCAACAAGCCAGCATCACTGATCGTGACTGTAACAACAAATCGACATGTGCAAATCGTGCAGTTGCGAAGATCCCGCCCGCACCATCTGTCACCATACCAATAACTCAGTCGAGTATAAGTAAAGCTCGTCCACTAATGAAGAAAAGGAGGCAAGTCCTGAAGGATTCAATCCCTGAGGGAAAAACCCTGGAAAAGATTCAATATCTGATACTAAAGGAGCCCAATTCTGAGAAAAGCCTACATTCATCTTCAAGATTCCTATAACCATAGTAAATGAAGAATTATGAAGCTTCTCCTCCTATGGTTTTTCCCAATTAAGAGTTTTTACGTAAAATTATGTGTGTCCCTTTTTATGTTGTGCTTTCTTTTCGTGCCCTGCATCAATTGTTTCTCTCACTTGTTGTGGTGATCGATCATCCAACCCGTTGTGGTGAAAAATCTCCACCACAAAACGGTGTTTTCATTGAGATCTGAGTCCCTACACTCAGAATTCTACCCTAACAAATCTTTCTCAAAAATCCTCCAAAAAGTCATGACCCCGAAAAAGCAACCGATCACTGGCAACAGAACCACCTCCAAAGGCAAATCCATCATCCCCGAGCAGCGTCAACCTCAGCACTATCGTGGAAGGACCTTCCTCCGTATTCTCCCAGGAGGCAACTAAAGACGCCCACCCACCATCGACGTACGAGGGGCAACCCCTCCAATGGTCGCTGACATGAAGGAGGAGATGACATAAATATGACTGCGACCTTGGTCGCAGTGTACTAATAATTCAATGATATGGTATTCAGATAAGTTTAAATAGTGATAATATTATATTTTTAATCTTTTAATGTTTGTATGGTCTAATTTTGACAGCACGGTGTTGTATCTAAAAATAGAGATCTCGAAAAATATTCATCAAGAACAAACTAAAAGACTGGGATAGTGATATACATTATATGTTCTTCTAGATCAATCATAAATACAGTACTGAATATACTGGATTCCACTGGACCCTATTGGTTTTCGATTGTCAAACACAAGAGTAAATTTTTTATTGCTCATTGATTCCTGTGGATAAATCAAGCAGCATTTTAAATATGTACCAGTCTGATGCTAGAACAATGGTAAGTCAAACTTGATCATACATTTTCCTTTATTTTTAATTAAATTACATTAAAACTGAATTTTATTTTTACTTTTGTAAATGCAAAAAGAAAGACTGTTTCATATATTTGAAAAAAATTTTAATAAAAAAATGAAGAAAAATTATATAAAATATGCAAAATATCCCCTTCAGGCTAACAAGTAAGTTAATTTATAAGATTTATCAATTTTCATTTCTTATTTATAGTTAAAAATTTAATCTCAGATATAACTTTTTCATATCTCTATAGTGTGAATTGCGCTATGTATGTATGCAAATACATTGAGAGTATATCATTTGAAAATCCTTCGACAGTTGATGTTGTTAACAGATGCGACTGTACAGAAGCTGAGGGGCGAACTTGCATAAATGTTAATCGCAGACAAGAAAAAAAGTTGGGATGAAGAAACTAAAATATAAGAAGAATGATATCTGAAAATTGACATGTAATAATTTTTGTATTATTAATGTACATTTAATATATTGTTTAATTAATTTTCTTGTTCATTTTTTAATTGTAATATGGAATACGATCATGGTCGATTTAATTTAAAAATAATATACTATTATAAAGCAGATCTTTTGGATAACTTTAGTGATTTTTTGTGCATATTTGCACAGGTGCTAAGGACTGCGACCATAGTCGCAGTTATTTTGCACAGGTGTTAAGGACTGCGACCATGTCGCAGTTATTTATTCAGCCGATCGCATCGACTATCAGAAGTGCAACAGGTCGCAATATACATACATTATAATAATTGCTCTCATTAAACACTGTGACCACGGTCACAGTCTCTAATTATGATAAAGTTTACAGTACACAGAGTGTATTAAAAAATTGATCTCAGTTAGCACTGCGACCATGATCGCATTTTCTAAAACTAACTTAGGAGTGCGACCATGATCGCAAAATTCATTTATTGTATATTGTATGTGTATTACGATCTTGGTCGCTATGCTCAATAAATCAAGTCGCAGTTCTTGAATGCGACCCAGGTCGCATTCAGTAAAAACCTTTACCCTACAATGATGCGACCATGGTCATAGCCCTCAATAAAGAATAGAATATTTTAATAGTGATACCGTAAAATTTATTAAATTAGTAAAATAAAAAATTCTAAAAATAAAATATAAATAACAGTTAATTTGTAAATCATGTCATAATAAACCCTAAGAAGATTAGTCTTGGAGTCCTTCTGGCATAAATGATTCAATTAAATAAATTATTACTTTTTTATTCAGTTTTTGAAAACTCAACTGCCACCGATAAAAATCAAACCGATAAAAATCCTGCAACATCGCTTTCCGAGACATTGGTCGGCGGGCTTGATAATGGAAGCTCCAGAGAATATCGCCCTTCTCATAAATGCCATCATCTTCTTTCAGAATAATATCTCCCTGGGCATGCTCTTTCATCCTCCGGAAGATATCTTCGTCCGCAACCCCATAGTGAGCCCCAACTTCGAGGGCATCTTCCAGGTTGGGGAACAGGTAATTCCCTTAGCTCTTCGAACTGCTCGAAGCTCCCTTAAGATTGTCATGCATGCTCGAGCATATGTAAAAGTGACCATCAATTCTCAGTAAGTCTCGAACAGGGCGGGCTCTTGCTTCTTCAGAAGTGCCAATTCTACCTCGCATGGGAAGTATTCTTTGTAAGGGAGAGATCCAAGTGGCAAAGCAAAGATTTCCCACATCTCATGCAAGGCCATGTCCAGTTCACTTACAGGGGTAAAGAAAGTCCCTGTAGCAGGGCAGTATAATTCAAAGATGGCGTAGAAGTTCGCTACGCTCATCTAAATGCCATAACATGTTGCTCTGACAGCCTTCTAAGGTCCCAGCCTCCTTAAATCCTCTTCAAAATGGGCTAAGACGTATAGGGTCAAGTCCCTCCATTAGGCCATGGGAGGACGAATCCAGCCTGGAGTCCTGAAATCGGTCGCCGGATAGTTTCCATGGACTCTAAAGAACTGGTTTTCAAAAGTTTGAGCCATAGACAGATTTTTCCCTACCGAAATGTCTTGGAGAACGTTTTCAGGGTGAAGACCCAATATGCAGTGAGGGGGACCTGCTCTTGAATAGCCAGGAGAAGCAACTATCAAAATACCCACATGGACTGAGTCAGTGATCCGGGTAACCTGCCATTTCATCTTTTGAGGTTTCGTCACACATTGGAAGAAAGACAACAGGAAATGACGCTTGCTAGACGGGAGGTAATACTTCTCGCCATCAAGATTGAAGTCCACTGTCCTTCCCCGGCCAGCAGCTGATGATCGGTGTCAGGCGCTGCATCCCCAAACATGAATCCGGGCTTTCAGTAAAACTTTCGGTCACAATCCTCGAGGGGAGCAGTAGTCAAGATAGTCCTTATGATACGCTGATCTCCGGCGTGGATCAGGGCGTCCCGACTAGGAGTGCTCCGCTCACTGAACAATGAGACTTGCCTTTGGAATTGTAAGCTGACATTACCATCCCAGCCCTAGCTGACCTAAAAAATACTGTTCAGAGGCCTAGGGGTATAGTGCACTGCAAAACAAAGAGAAAAAACTACATTAGTCTATGAGTCAAAAAAAAAAAAGAAGAAGAGGAAGCTAAAGCAAAAAAAAATTGTTAAGGCATAGCTTCGCTCTCTGAGCGAAGCTAGCTTAGCATTTGCTTCGCACTCCGCACGAGGGCAGAGTGCAGAAAAGTCACTAAGTGATTAGTTTCGATCCAGAAGCTTGCTTCGCATTCTTTCACTTGACAGAATGCAAAAAGCCCCAAGGGCTAGTTTCGCGGAAAAGGCACTTATGCCTAAATAGGACTGCAAGGGCCTAAGTCCTTTAACTTAGCTCCGCTTCGGAAGCTTAGATTCGCGCTCCGTTACTTGACAGAGTTCAAAGGAAGCCCTAAGGGCTAGCTTCGTATAGAAGCCTGAAGAAGAGACCATTAAGCTTCTAATTTCAATTCACAAATTAAAGGGGAAATAAATCCCCTAAAAATTCGGTAGATTTAAAGTAAGGGATAGTGACTCCCTAAGATCATTGGATCATGGTGAATCACTCCGATTCATCATGAAATAGCCAGGTGTTGGCCCAGAGGCCCTTTACTCTAGTTTTGATGATAATTAACTCATATAGTTATAGTTTACTAATAATCTTGTGATATTTAGTTTTAGATATTTAATCAAGATATTAGTAGGTGATTAGCTTCAACAAAGGTATTTTGGAGCTTTCACACGGTGATTCAAGAGCTCGAGCGTTAAGTTCACATCTAGCACTCGGTTTGAGTCAAGCTCGGTGGATCACGTTTGGATCAAATCGACTTGGAGACAGAGTTCTACAAGAAGACTTCGGTTTGTTTTAGTATAGTTTATTTAGATCTCATTGTAAAGATTAGATAGTGTGATATGCTCAAGTTCACAATACACGCACAAGTTTCATGTTTTGATTTTTCGGTTTAACCGATCTTGATTTTTATGAATAGATAGAATCAAAACAAGTTTACATGGTTTTAATGTATATTAGATTTGATCCATATACATTTATACTCAATATACTTAGAAAAACTTATTTTGATAAGCCTATTCATGTATTTGGAGTTTTGTATTTAAACAAAACTTATTTTTAGATTTAATGTCAAAAATATAGATATACTATATTTCATGTATATTGGATTCTATCCATATACAACATGCTTAAAAGTTGTTTCAATATCATGTTTTTGTATTTACATGAGTTTTGGAGAGAAACAGTTTTCCATTTCAAAAATCCTAGTTTTGGAAAATACAGTTTTTGGTTTAAGGCAAATTTTCTATCTCACAAAAATGGTTCAAATTATTTGAAATATGTGTTAAATTTTATCACACATATATGTATTCAAAGATATAATAAGAATATTTTTGTGGAATTTATGTGTATTTTATGGATTTTTAGTAGCCAAAAGACAAGTTTTTAATCCTATAAATGTTTGACCAGCTTGTCTGCTGCCGGTCGACCGGAACCGATCGACCGACGTACACAGGACGTGTACGCAGCTAGGGCTGGTGGGGCCGGTCGAACCGCTCGGTCGACCGCCCAGAGAGCTCTGCTCTCTGGAAATGACCCCGGTCGACCGAGCCAGTCGACCGGCGAGAGCTCTGCTTCTCTGTATCCAGTCTCGGTCGACCGGGCTGGTCGACCGGAGGCACAAACGCGTCAGAAATCTGACCGTTAGGCCGGTCGACTGGGCGGTCGACTGGAAGGGCAATTCTGCCCTTTCCAGCTGCCAACGGGCAGATTTGGATTGGGGCTATAAATACCCATTCCTTGGCTAGTTTTGAACAAGTTTTCTAAGAGCAAAATCTCATTCTTTCTGGTGTTTTATTACAAGTTTTCAAAAGATTTTTAGAGCCAAAAGATTTTATCTTTATTTGTTTTAAAGGGTTGGAAAAATCAAGAAAAGAGAAGTCTTTGGGATTGATTTTGATCTTCATTTCCATATATTTTTAGAAGTTTTTCCCAGAGTTTTTCTTTGTGTTTTTGATTTCCAAACTCTTTATATTCTCACACTTGAGCTATCTATCTATCCTATCTATTAGGATTATTATTTTGTGAGAAAATTAGTTTGTGGTTGTTAATACCACCAAGTTGTAAACTTCCATTTATTGTGATATTCCTCTAGTGAGAGGTGATAGTATTGATATCCCTCTAGTGAGAGGTGATTGTGGAAGTGTGTTTGTATCCCTCTAAGTGTAGAGGTGATTGTGGTTGTGTGGCTAAGTGCCTTATCCCTCAAGTGTGAGGTTGATAGTTGTGTTGGTTTGTACCTTGCCTCTAGTGAGAGGTTGTATTGGTTGAGAGAGGAGTTGTGTACTCCTAAATTGTATTGTCCAAAATCCTCTACGGAGGTTCCCTGTGTGGGAAGTCCTGTGTGAACGAGTTAGTGAAAATCCTTCTGTGTGAAGGTGGGGACGTAGAGCTGTGTGCTCGAACCTCGAAACATATCCGTGTGTTTGCGTTTGATCCACTTTCTCTCACTCTCCCTCTCTTATATTGTGCCTTGCATTGATTCATATTATTCATTCATATTTATATGCTTGGTATTGATTGTTTGTGTGCCATACTTGTGTTAAACCAAGAGAGCTTCATATAGCACCTCAACTCCTATTCAGTGGAATCAAGTGGAGTTAGTTCAGAGCCCTTCACCGGGAATTCGGCTATACTCTTTGGTTACACTAAATGTGTTGCAATTAGTTTTTAAATTCAGCATTATTTGTCATAGATTAGCCTTACACCTATTCACCCCCCTCTAGGTGTACTTTCACTAGAAGCGGCTTTGAAAAGAGATGAGAATCTCTGAAAAAGGAAAAACTCCCTACCCGCTATGGAGCGCTCAATGATCGGAGGAGGGGACGGCACCTCCGTAGCAGAGGTCGCCGCCTCTTTGCCTGCACATCGCTTGGGGGCCATGAAGAACTGTGAAGTTCTGAAAATCTGAGTGAGGAAGAAGAAGAGAGAGAGAGAGAGTTTCACTCTCTGAAAATTCATTTTACGAGAAGGTAACCTTCTCTTTTAGCCCATTGGGTTTATAGACATGAAATTGTCTAGCTTCACATCCTCAAAAGGAGCGCAAGTGATCGTTTTAAATTAATATGAAATGCACCTAAGTGCCTTCTCCGAGAAGTCTTACTTTAGCTCCGCAGAGGGCTAGTTCCGCTGCGAGTTCAGCGTTGACTTCGCACAATGCTTGGTTAGCTCGCTGAAAGCTGAGCAGTAGCTCCGCTGAGAGTTCATCTTTAGCCTTGCGAGAAATTTTGCGCTAACTCTGCTGAGAACTTGTTTTCTGACTTAGCTAGAAATCCATCTTTTGCTTCGCTGGAAGCTTAGCTCCACCAAAAGCTTTTCTTCCTTTTTAAGAAAAGGCCTATGGAGAAAATCAAGTGGGATCACTTAGTGTACGACTGCACTAGATGGATTTTTTCCGACCTAGGCCAGTCCATTCCAGTTTCTTCCGAAGTTCAAAGTGAAGGACACGAAACAAAGTAAACCAGCAAAAAGTAAAATTTATTGATTCAAAAGGGAAAATACATTGATAATACATCAAGATTGTCTTTCATACAATAGACTCTTTGCTCCAAAAACATGCAAGTCGTCCTATTACTTTCAGGACGATAAGTTGTTCCAAGACCACCAGACCAACTGGACACGAAAGGTTTTTCCTCCTTCACAAGGCGTAATCCTTCACTTAATGGCAGATCTTGCCAAGG